>JANBPU010000337.1:0-15869 GCA_027575805.1 Mycoemilia scoparia | reverse complement strand
TAAAGAAACACGCAAGTTTGAATATAAGGATGTAGTTGACGGGAAGAAGACTCACGGAAGAAAGAGCATTGCCTGTTGAGTAATATATAAACGCGATCTGGCGAAATATCGACCATGGTCGCGAATGAGATGCTAAACACAAATCTAATGGCATTCGGATAAACATAAAGCTACTGGCAACTAACTAATAAAAGTGACATCAGCCCATGTCATAAGTTAAAAAGATCCCTATTTTCAATGGATTTTAGATATTACGTCTATTTGTTTTTAATGTTTTTATTTGTTATCTGAAAATCTTCATGCCATTAAAATACACACACACACAAATATAAAATACCCGATGTTCATTCCGAAATATCCAAAGCTATTAAAATTGCTACCTGGAACAGGAAAGCAAAATCCAAGCGTGCGAGATAGTGCCTTCCTAATAAAAGACCAAACCATCAAAAGTTTGTTGAGAGAACTGTCTGTGATTTGTTAATTGCTGAATCACAATGGCATTAAGAAATCATGCAATATCCATTTGTTCATGCCTTTGATCTATCCATGGCTCCCAAACTTCAAATTAATTTAAAGTTGACACAGAGAAATTCCAATTACTGAGCCATGGTTACGGAACGTGCTGTAGCTTTCAAAGCCATGCCACACAACCACCAGTTCGTCACCAAATAGTTTTTCCGAAATGATGTCATGTATTTTCCACAATACATAATACCTATAAAAAGCTGGTAGACTGGCTGATATGGTTCTGCTGACTCATATACCTTTGAATTATTGGAATTGTTATGAAATCTCTCTAGGCTTGATCCTGAAGATAAAGGCATATCCACGTGGGCTATGCTTAAAACTGCAGTCGATCTCCTCTTTAATTGTATATATATTGGCTTCTTTGTGTATCATGTTCTCTAAGGAACCTTTCGGAGGTTGTTTGGCAGTCGCAACCCGAAAAACCTTGCTTTTAATAACATCGGGTGACAAGATACAAAGAGCTTTGAGTTTGTTAAGCTGGGCCACTTGTGTTAATATGGTTCAGCATGGCGAATGGCATTATCAGACCCTTTAACCTTTACCTTTCAGTCCAACATGTACATAGTTGTATATTTACTAGATGCTATATTAAAGTAGCCTTGCTTTTCCCAATAAATTTGAAAACACCGAAATAAAGGCGTGTGTATCCACTGTTATCATATGAAAGTAGTAAAAGCCTCCTTGGTCAATGTTTATGTGGAGCCACTCACGCCGATGCTTACAAAGGCATGGTGGAGTTGAGGTCGAATCAGCATGGATCAACCAATGGCTGAGCTGTCGGGACCGAGGGATTGCCAGGCACTCCTGAGTCAAGGTTAATGAGGAGAGCTGCTCAACGCACTTCCCATTCTCGTTTAATGAGTGTATGTGTTTTTGGGCGTGGGGTTGATGCGTTGACAGTGTGACACATCACACACACTGACTGTCATAGCTAATAATTCTACTTTGAATATGGACGGAGAAATTAAAGCCTGATAATGAAAGAAAAGAAAGCAGGTTTATATATTCTTGGCCGAGCTCTAAAATGTATAAATACTCATACCGTCCCACCATAAATTGTTTTGTTCTACAACTTTGAGCCAACCTCGTGATATCGAATCCCTCCCCAAAGACTTATTTTTAAAGCTTGCAAGTACATCTGCGTGTGTTATTTCCTTTCATTTCAGTCAACGGCCTTAAGAATTTCTGTTCTAAACATCAGCTAGCTACCTTCGTTACCTCAGATATCTCTCTTTTCCATTTATCTCTCCTTTCTCAGTTTTCATCAACCTTGAAATCAACATCTATATTTGGTTTTTCTACGACATAACATTTAGCTACACACTATCCATATTCGATGCCACATAACTTGCCAACGACCATGATCCATATCAGACCACCTGTTATCAACACCAAGTCTCGCTCCCCTACTGTTGGGCTTACTAAAGTAATGGCAGCATCTTCCCAATCTAAGCCCACCTCTTCTTCATCTTCATCTTCTTCTTCGGGTAAATACAATTCTTCGTCACATACATCCTCCTCCAGCTCCACGTCACACACAACATCAATGATGAAACAAATTAAGCAAATGACGGGCAAATTTCTATTGCAGCTAAAGTCATCGTCACAATCACAACAGCCTAGAAAACAACAAACTCAACAACATCAACGACCAACAAATACCATGAAAATATTAGTTCCATCCAAACATGGCAATTCCATTTCCGTGACATTTGCCAAGATAAACTCCAAATCAAAATCCAGACAATGCCCACGCCCCACTGTTGCCGCAATCTCTCCTTTCCCCACCACCACCACCAAATCCAATAAAAAGAGTATTGGTGGCATTTCCGCTTCATCTTCATCGGATCCCAAAGCCAGAGCACGCAATACATTAACACTGGCCCGTAGGAAGCTTGGTAAACAACTTAATTCAATCACCATACAAGAAATGCATGATATTCTTGAAAATCGTGCTCGCCTGGGATTGGTCGATCAAATCAGCGTAGGGGTATATGCAAACACTTTGGAATCAGAAATGGCAAACTCTGACTCGCTAAGCGACATTTCTGGGGAAACAATGGTCAGTTCCAGCTGCAGCGGATATAGCAATAGTGGTAGCAGCGGCAACAGTAATAGTAAAACGCTTACTATCAGCAGCAGCAAGGGTTATGATGGTGTCGTCGAAGAACTCTTGGAAGACATGTTTGACTTGTGCTGGCCATTGGATCCCATTGAAAAGTCCAGATCAACCATCGAAATTCGTAGCTCAACACCACACGGGGTCGTTCCACCCAGATTTTGTGGCACGTCTTTGCGGCCTCTTGCTGCCGAGCAATTGATGATGAAGCGTGGCAAGATTGTGTGTCCGCTAAAGAATCGGCTATCCAAACTTAATCCTCATCGGGCTGAGTTTGACTCGGTGTTGGTTGAGAGAAATGAAATCCTGGGTTTTCGGCCGCAAAAATCCCGTCTGTTTCATGAAATCAAGTAGCTGTAACATGAAGGTTGGGGAGGATGCGTAGGATTATGCTACGCTTGCATGTGCCTCTTCTCTATCTGTTCACTAGTCAGTCTACTAGAGCTTGCTAAATAGTTAACTTCATTCAACCCACCGCTTATACGTCCATGCAAGATGCTCACAGGCATATATATATATATATATGTGCATGTATAAAAGCATATCTTTGTTATTTGTCTGTAGTGGTAATAGTATTCATCCACACATTTATTTTGTCTTTAATTTTTCCGCAACCAAAAGACTCATTAACGCACTTTTGTTTTTCAATAAACTATGAAAATAACGATTTAGCATGAATATGATGTCGTAAGCAGAAAGCCAGGCGGGCAAAAAAGGTGTCTGGTAAAGTTTATTACTTAAACACATCATAATACCCAGAACAGCCAATGGATTTGATGCAAGAACTTGATGAAGTGATAGAGAGCTTGTTGGTATCCAAAGAAATAAACAGTCAAGCCAAGCCAAGCCAAGCCAAGCCAAGATGGTCTGAACTTAAATTGATCCAATCTCGATAAGATCGTCACTCTTAATCATATCTCTCATTTATTTTTTTCCATAGTCAATCAACCAACACACGTTTATTTACATTATACTCCATGTTCTATTAAGTCCACCATAACGGACATTACATATAATTATCCTCCATTACACTTTATTTCATTTGTCCCTGTTGCATTCCTCAATAATTCCCACAATGTACAATATTCTTACGGTACTGGGATACCAGATCCTTCCCAACCTAGTTACACAAATAGCCCAACAAAGTCTCTATTCAATTTACTATCGCAACAAACCATCCAGCCAATTTCCAAAACCGCCCTCTCCCACATACTACAAACACCGAAGATGGATAGTCATAGTTTTGGCCTTATCCTACAGTGCATACTGCATTTACTCTGCAATTCACAATCTCCCACCAAATTACTATAGTATTCTGGAAATACCAAATCCATATCAATATTCCCCAACATATTCAAAAGGCATCTTCCAATTCTCTACGGTCTCGGCTGGAAATAGTAACATCAACAGCAGTGAAGAGCAAAAGTTGGAAAAACAAATTCGACAGTCAGCCAAAAGGTTGATGAAAATCTACCATCCAGATAAAATTGGGGGTGGTGGTGGAGACCATAGCCATTATCTGCTGATCCAGCATGCGTATTCGACACTCAAAGATCCTACCAAGCGTTTTGCTTATGACAGGTTTGGACCAGACTTTTTTGTCAAATGCCCAGAATGTCGGACCAGATTGGAATATAGTCAATTCTTTGTCAAGGATATTGTGATTAAACATTCGGTGCATGTTGGCGTGATATTGTTACTTAGACTACTCACCGGCTCTAACAATAACGGCAATGGCAATAGTAACAGAAACGGATTTATGACACAAAGATTTTATGCCCTATTATTACTGATGATTACCGAAGCCCAGGTGGCTATTAGAAACGACATGAACCTCCTCAATGGTCTTCTTGGTAGATGGCTAATACCAATTGGAAACCACTTTGGCATTAGAACTCCGTTTGAAGCATTTTTCGTGCTGACAGAAATCTCAATGTCTTTGTTTTATGCGATCGAGTATATGTGGATCACCATAATCTCAACTTCAAATTCCATCAAAAATTTGAAGCACCAGAATGATGTTGCAAAATCTGGAGATACCTCTCAAGAATATCATGAAACTCAGCTATACACTGATTCTTTTAAGGATATGTCCACCAGCGATTTGATCGAAGATTTGTGTGAAACTAATGCGACGCTGTTGAGAGAGATCAGATTATTACAATATCAGGAGACTATGCCGTTTGGCGGTGGTGGTGGTGGTGAAAAAGATAAGCTCAAAAAGTTACTGAATGGTATAATTGAGGAAATTTTAGAAAAAAATCCCAATTTGTCCAAGGAGACTCTTCAATTGGTAAAGAGTAGTTTGAAGAAACAGCTCAAACAGGGATTGAAAGCACCATCGTTCAACAAACCAAACCTAACCAAACAACAAGAAATATCACAATAATAATAATGACAATATCATTCTATGAAGTTGTCTTTTAATATGCCTTTATTTCTTATAATATATTTTAATAGTGTTTAATGAATGTGAGCTTGGACTGTTGCACTTCCCAGTTTTCACAATAATTCACTATCATATTATTACTTTAATGAGTACCAAAATATGTATAATGTGACAAATTGGCCATTTCATGAGAAATGGCGCTCCAAGTATGAATTCTAATACTAATCCAAGATATCATATAGGCAATAATTTTTGAAGGGTAAATTTTGGTGACCACTGATTATAGGCGCAATCAGAGCCAAATGACAGAATCTCCTTTGAAGGTGTACAAGAAGGATACCCTGGATAATAGCCAATAATTTGCCAGGCTCCAGCTAAAATATATGGCCTATGAATTGATCTACAGGGAATATATGAGCACGCTCGTCTGTTTCCTTTTGAAGGAGAACTAGCCAAATAAGCGACCAACCCTTCAAAGATAATATCCCATATGCCCAATCAAAAGCATCATAAAAATTATTTTAATATTTTCTGAAAATCAACCAAAAGAACATGGTTATTGATTTGCAACATTAAACAAAACACTAAAGCCTCACCAGGCTATTCAACACACTCATTTTTTCTTAGTATACCAGCAGAACACATGCATGCCCAATCAAAAACATCACAAAATTATTTTAATATTTTCTAAAAATCATCCAAAAGAGCATGATTATTGATTTGCATCAAAGCAACTCTAAATTTTTAAATTTTGGTAGAAGTCATGATGTGGTTATGTATGAATTCTTGCATTTTATACCATTTGTGTATAGTTGATATCATTACCTACCAATCAATTTTGGAGGAAGCTTTCTTCTCTATTTTGCAGTATACTGAAAATGTATATAAACCCCAAGCATTCCAACCCATCCCAGATTCTTCCTCGACATCCTTCCATTTCCATTTCATTCTTTCAATGCAACGAAGAGCTTCTCAAATCATCAACCGTTTGCGACCCTTTCGCAGAAAAGTTGATCAGGGCAGTGGTGGTACACCACAGATAGCGCTGTCAAAGAAAAAAACAGAGGAAATTGAAGGCAATTCGCCTAATTTGTCTGATTTGCCTGATTTGCCTGGTTTGTCTAAAATCTTTAGGGATAAGCTCAAGAACTATGCAGGATTTGAGAGTCATAAACTACAGAATGTTCTAGAAATGGCCTTATTTTATGCACAAATCATCAAAGTTGAAGCAGACGAAAAAAATCTTGAACACTATGGGCACAAAATTACCTTGAAAAATCTGGTTCTTTACTTTCTGAGTAAAGCATTTAAGCATGTTAAGAACATTGAACAAACAATTATCAGCAATGATGAAGAGCCTTATGAAATGGCATCAGCATTGGTGTGCATGAACTCTTGTGCTGAACTTATTATCTGTGGTCAGTCGGGTTGCAATGAAAATCTTCCCCTTGTCAAGGTACAGCGCCTACCTGATTTGAATTCAGATGAGTCTTCTACTCATACCAAACCTGAAACTATGAGTGATGACTTTAATAACACAGTTTTATATCTCCTCAAATCTCTAAATGGTCGTTTGGACTCTGCAACAACCAAGTTTAAAATCCCTACCCAGCTTACTACCACCATTTCCTTGGATGGAGTAATTATGGACATCGATTCTGTTGTTGGCCGCTACAACAAACTAGCAAGCATCAAAAGTACAGATGTGGTGAAGATCACAACGGAGAGAGAGGATATAGGCCTGGGATTTACCATTGAAATCCATGATGTGAAAATATTAGAAAAGAAATCTGGTGATGAGCCAAAGCTTTTTTCTCTTGATCCCATCCCTGATGATCAAGAAGAAGGACAATAGGTACAGCACATTCACAGGTCTTTCTCTAGACACATAATGCCAGCCATAAATCACCGCCATACTAACATGTAGGCGGTTTTGTTTTTAAAGCCATGATATTTTGATTGCTGTTATTTGAATAAAACTGTCATTTAGGCAAGTTTTGTTTTTAAAGCTGCAATATTTTGATTGTGGTCATTTGAATAAAACCACAAAACCATAAAAACACTTGATAATGTAATTTTATGATTATTATACTTTCACATTTGCAAATGGTAAGAAAATATTAACATAGATATTGATATTTTGCCAAAGTGATTAGGAAACGCGTGTTTCTGTCTAAATAAAGTATGATGGTAGAAATAATATAGAAAAGGAAAAAAGTATTAGAAGGGGGGATTCTGTTGAGTAGATGATGGCTTTGTTTAACAATATGGGTAATAATTTTTGAAGGGTGAATGATTATAGGGGCAATCACAGCTAAGTAGATGTCCAGTTTTACTAGTAAACTTTCACCCTTCAAAAATTATTACCCATATGGGCGACTATTTTTTGAAGGATTAGTCGCTCACTTGGCTGTGATTATGCCTATAAACATTCACCCCCTTCAAAAGCTATTAACCCATATAT
The DNA here is from genome assembly GCA_027575805.1 of Mycoemilia scoparia. Classification (NCBI taxonomy): domain Eukaryota; kingdom Fungi; phylum Kickxellomycota; class Kickxellomycetes; order Kickxellales; family Kickxellaceae; genus Mycoemilia; species Mycoemilia scoparia. The sequence continues at coordinate 8,369 of JANBPU010000337.1, read as the reverse complement.
AGCCAAATATGATGATACTGTGATACTTAATGCAGATACTCTACCTTGCTGTTGGATATATTATTTGTTGAAGTGCAATATATGTTCTTATAGTAATGTCAAACACGAAATAGTATGTAAAAATTAATAATTATAAAGAGGTTAGAAAAACTGCAATTAAATGTAGATCTAATGTTGCTAGTATTATTCAAGTAAGAAAAAAATCATTGATTTATCATTACCTAAAGTGGGGGTGGATGTGTATTATGATCCGATTCCAAGCAATAAATCGGATCATATTCAAATCACATGGAGGGAGAGATAAATACACATGATATTAGTGATTATAATATGATATATGAATTGTTTTATGAAACCATACACGTGAGAACATCAGACATTTTGGGTCTAATTTTTCTGGAATTCCATTTAAACCAGGATAACAATATAATTCCATGTGGATTGATGTGGTGACCGCGGTTTGCATGGGCTAGGGTTCTTCTTGATAGTATTATTACCTTGATAAAACTGAGTGAGTAGAGTTTATGTTGACACTATACTTTAGGACATTAAGAGAATTGGACAGATGAATCTATCCAATAAAATCTTTGTAATTTCATAGAGAGCGTAATATAATTTGCACAGCAGTGATGGTTGGGGTTAGAAGTGAACATTCAACCCATTAGCAATAATAATAAAGTCCAAGCCATGAACAAGATTAGCTGTTACATGACAATATGTATTTCCAATTTTTATACAAATCCAGTAATCGAGAGCGAATGACCATGGAGTCTTTGTCTAGGAATTGCATATCGTGTAACCTCATCAGAATGATCAGTATTTAGATTTAAAGCAATGATATTCTCGATCACTCCTTTAGGATTCACAATTGCACAGCAGGAGAATATAAATATATGTGTGTGTGGGAGAAAATGTTTTTGCGTATCCCAATGCTTTGTGTCCAGCTAACAATCGTTTTACTCTATCATGTGTTTACAACATATGGCAGAGTCTTCTCTATCAAAGGGGATTGTACCAGAGTGAGTGATACGTTGGGCAATAGCCAATAGTCTTCCAGACTCCAGCTAAAATGTATGGGTTGAGGGCTGATTTGCAGGGAGGGAATGTATGTGTGTACCAGGATGTCTCCTTTTAACGGAGAACCTGCCATATGTGAGGAGGATGATGGCTGTTGAGTAACTCCTGAGTAGTTGTTGTACCAGCCGATGGTGTCCACATATCATGGGGCTAGCACAAAGGACAGATAACAATAATGTTTGCGGGCTAAGGGTCACACATGCATATATATCCACGGAATACCATGTGTGGACTTTAAAGAACTCTTGGAGAAAGCTGCTATGCCTTTGGATCTGGATCTAACCATTTACTTCGCTTGGTTTATGTTATTGCCAGGAGAAATGTACAGTTGCGGGTGTTTTAAGTCTTGCTTTATGTTGATGAAGTCCAAAACACAGAACAATTTGGACTATACAGACTTGAATCCAAACCAAAACTCAATGAAAACAAATATGGACTCAAGTGGCTGACTAAAAGACTGACAGGCAGCCTGCTGCATCAGATTTTCCTGATTGTCCACATACACACACACAAACACAAACACATTGGGATTCAAAGAGAATAAACGATTAGCCTTAAAAAACCAGTTCCGCAAACTATTATGATATTATCTTGGTTCGCCATCTTGGTGCACACACCTAAACACACACACATGCCCATTCTCTACAACGCTCAATTCATCTCCCTTTGTTGGTTGTATGAGAGGCTTTTGTGTTGTTTGGTTTCCTTGGAAAGATGAGACCGCCTTCCGGAGCAGTAATTTGGCCCGTGAACTTTTTTGTTATTGTTGCTGGGGGGATGACTGGGAAACATGCTCGTTATTAAGCAGTAGCGTAAAGACCACCACACCATCATTACCACTCCAACCACAACATCCGAGATTGCCATACATTTTGGGTATGTGTGTGTGTGTGTGTGGAGACGTGACCATAAAAACAAAGTTCAGAAGAGTTAGATCACATTTCTGTTACATACATAATATAGTATGGTCAAGCCAAATAAGCAAATGTGAGAATCCTCCAGATTACGCCCTTCTATGTATGGAGAGTAGAGTGGTGAGTGTATGTGTGTGTGGACTTCCAAAAGTATATATAAACCCTGGCCGCCTTCTTTCTGTTCTGATAAATATGAAGTTTTAAATCTATCACGCTTGTATTCCTTTTCTAAGCTGCCTCTACAAGCCCCATCTCTCACCCTCTTTCTATTTGATTTTTGTACCATCCTTCTTTTGTGCTGATATTCTTTAATATTCAAACCTAATATATACCTATACTTCTTTCTGTCTACGAATACTATCGGCTATCTCAAAGACATTTCTTTTATTACCATATTCCGATGAAGATCTTGGGTATGTTTTCGGCGGCCGTGGTGGCAGCTATCATGGCTGCATCTGGCATGTTTTTAACCAGCGGTGTTTCTGGGTCTCCAATAAACTCTCAGGCCAGTCGTGTTGAAAAGAGATTTGGAAAAGGCGGAGATATGATTCGTGGAGTAAATCTTGGTGGCTGGTTAGTTATTGAGCCATGTGAGTATGCCCATTGAGATTCTTTTTTTCGAGAAAAGATGTATGTTGGGAAAGTTATAATCCTAAAGTCCTGCTACTGTTACTGCTGTTACGGGGTTCCTTATACAAGCGGTCCCCTGTCCTAATGGGTGGAGTCTGCTTAATATATTTCCACTGTCTTTCAGATGTACTGCGAGTAGTAGCAGCAGCAGCAGCAGCCTTAAAACCCCTCATATTTATATAGATGTATCTGCTATAACTGTCACTGACATCTTGGCACCTCTCTGTATGTGAGACCTGAGGAGAAGGACTTACTTGGAAATCCTCTGCACATACATACACACCAACAAATGTCTTACTTTCTTTTTAATACCCGTGTCTCTCTCTCCCCTCCCCCTTTGTGTGCTAACAGCAGTCAGTGATGGTTCCCAAGATGCTCTACTACTGCTATCTCTTGGTCCCTTTTGACATGTGACACCTCTCCTCATATCTCCTTACCATATACCACTTGCAATGCATCTATCTATCGACATATTCTCTAACCACAACACATTGTGGTCAAAAACACTATAGGGATCAGGCCGAGTCTATTCAAACAATTTGAAAATGTTTCGCAAGACAAGGTTGCTGTTGACGAATGGACATTCTGCGAAAAGCTTGGCAAGTCCAGATGCAAAGCCCAACTCCAAAGACACTGGAACGAATGGGTCACGGAAGACGATATCAGATACCTGGCATCAAACGGAATCAACCACATTCGAATTCCTATCGGATACTGGGCTCTTGCCAATGATCCCAAAGAACCATACGTTGATGGCCAGGTTCCTTACCTTGAAAAGGCTATCGGGTGGGCCAGATCGGCCGGAATAAACGTTATATTAGATCTGCATGGCGCACCTGGGTCGCAGAATGGGTTTGACAACAGCGGAAGATTTGGGCCAATTAACTGGCTAAAAGACCAGTCTAGTCATGATCGAACACTAGCCGCACTCCAGGAATTGGCAAAAATCGCAGCAAAGCATTCGGACACTGTTGATATACTGCAATTTGTCAACGAGCCTGCGAACTGGGGACTTGATATGAAAAACGTTGTAAGTTTCTATGATACTGCTTACGATAAAATTCGGAAGATTGCCCCAGACGTTGTGCTGGCCCTGCATGACTCGTTCCTTCCACTGGAGAGATGGCACAAGCTGCGTAATCCGGATTGGCAAAACATGATCATGGATACGCATATTTACCATGTGTTTGATAATGGCCAGCTTCGTCAAAGCCACGAAGGCCATTTGAAGATGACCAAGGATAATGGAAACAATATTGCGGTGTTTAATCCGACTATGTGGACTATTACTGGCGAGTGGAGTCTGGCTACTTCTGATTGCGCCAGGTGGCTTAATGGGTTCCGTAAAGGTTCAAGGTGGGAAGGCACATTGGGGAGTAGTGATGGTCAGCCCCAGTGTCCTACTTCGCCAAATTGTTCGTGTGCTGGTGGCGATGATGGTGGAAATGATGCCAGCAAGTTTAGTTCGGCGTATAATAAGTTTTTGGCGGACTTTGCTAGAGCCCAGATCAGTGCTTACGAAAAGGGGTCTGGCTGGGTGTTTTGGAATTTTAAGACAGAAGAGGCTCCTCAGTGGAGTTATATCAAGGGGTTGCAGGAAGGATGGATCCCTAAACTCTAATTATTATTATTGTTGTTGTTGTTGTTGTTATGCTGATATATTTATTTGTGGTGTTTATTGTTTTTGGTGTCCTAAAACAAATAAACATTTAAATGGCATTTAACTCTTCCTGATCATTAACTTATAATGGATCACAATCTTTGTCAATTTGATTGGTTATAGATTTGGCCAGCACTCATATATAGTCTTTGGCAAAAGCAAGCTCCTATGAACTGCATACAAATGGCTTAAGGTTGAGCCAAAAATAGATCTGTGGAGGTTACATGCCAAGTTGTCCTGTGCTTGGGCCAAAATCCGAGGACCCACTATTTCCATCCACCATACATTTGATCACTACTGAACCTGATCAGATAATCAAAAAGATCATTATGTTTAGTTAGGGCCTTTGAATGCCTCTATCATTGAAGTATATATGGCTAACGTGCTCTTGATGGGTCTGTATAATAACTAAAGCGTAGCAATCTTTATTGATGCATAGAAAAGATGGATCACCAATATTGTCTTTGGCAAGAAACAGAAAAGGATTGAGCAGTATCACATTGCAGCAGTATGTCTCAACTGGAGTTTCAAGAGACATATGGGCGAGCGAAGATGTATCACTTTAAATAGTGAAATCAATCATGTATGTTTCAATAGGCGAGTTATTGTTTCCAAAGCAAGAAGACTCTCCTCTGTATACGTAAAACTTGATTTTTCTCATGGATGTGCTTAAGGTGCAACAGGCAGAGTTATTTTGAGTTTTGCCGATGTTTAGAAAAGTAACTCAAAAGCAATTTATTTTTATACAGGTTCAAATTACTGCGTGATTGTGTGTACCTGTTTACTTCTCCTATGGAAATACAGTCAGCGTGAATGTGTGTGTGTGTGTGTGTGTGTATGTGGCAGTAGACAGAGAGAGAGAGACAGAGAGACACTCAAGTATGTTTCATTCTAGTCTATAAACTATTTTTAAACAAACTTCAACGAGTTAGGACTGAATATTCAAAGCATATGTGCTGAGACTGTATATATTATAAATTTATTAGCACCAGAATTTGGGAATCCAATGCCAGGACAAGCACATAGCCGATTTTCATTTATTTTTTCGTTGATTGCAAAGCATAGTTACTAGCTATAGGCTAGTTGCGGAACAAAACTAATTATTCATCCAAATTATTTCCACAAAGGAAGTAACAAGATATCTTGCCTCTCGCTCCTGTATGTATGTATGTATGTATGTATGTATGTATGTATGTGTGTGTGTTTGTTTGAAGTATAGGGCATAGATGGATATGGATGTTATGCTTAGAGTGATGTGTTTCTGTAGATAGATCAGTAGCTCTAACTACTTTATTATAAACTTATTAACAATTTAGTTGCTTCAGAGACTGAGAAAGAGACTGTCAGATAGCAAATAAAGCTCTAGTACAAATATATTGCCTGTTGCTAATTGGATAAACCATTTCCCCTCAATTTTGTTTTAAATCCACAGCAAGGCTCCTCGGTCCTATTTCTTGGCTTCTTTGATTTCCAAGATCCTTCTCGAGACATCGTCACCATCCTCATCCTTATAAAGTTACCATCCCCAATAACAACCACTACTATCACTTTCCAGCCTTTCTCTTTATCGGTGTAGAAAGTACATACATTCGCAAATACTTTGCACTTGACTTCCTGTAGACATACTAATACTTGTTTGGTTTCCAACATACTTCTCTCTCTGTGTGTGTGTCTGTCTGTCTGTACCCTATTACTATCTAATTAACTGTATTATTAATAAACACATCTCTCTTTTGTCATATTACATCCTACTTGTATATTTGCATACATACACACATACAAACAAGCGTATTTTATATATTCACTGTCGGCATTTGCTGTAGCTGTTGTTATTACTACTACTGCCAGCATCACTGCGAATATCTAATTGACCAGCTATTCTTTCGCTCCCACCCATACAATCTCTACTCCGAGCTATAGTAACGATAAAATAGCGATATATTACAAAATCCTTTTTCTTTGAAAAGCAGCAGTAATATCTTTCGTATAACAACAAACTAGCGCTTATATAACAACTCTATTCCCAACAACCTCTCGAATCCCGTTAATTATTTGCGTGCATATCCAATCCAGCTTGTACTTCTAAGAACCCGGATTGGCATATTTCTTTCTACATCGCTTCTAAACTACTCGCCGTCTCTTTTTTAGTCCTTGAAGTTTCTTTTCTTTATTTTAATTTTTGAGTTTGGAAAAAGCGGAAAAACGAATGAAAGCGTTTTCGTCAATTCTTATTTGTTTCTGTGTGGCTTCTACGGTTCTGGTCTCGACTATCGATGTTGCTGCTGGGTCTCTGATACCAAGATTGTCTAACAGCACCAATAGTGTCTCTTCCACGGGTTCTTCTGGTTCTCCAAGACTTCATCATAAGCGATTTGGCTATAATGGCGATATTATTAGAGGTGTTAATCTTGGTGGATGGTTAGTTCTTGAACCCTGTAAGTGAATCATAGCGAGCTAAACATTATAGTGTACTTTGGTATATAATGACCTTCAAATGTTATAAACCTAACTTGATACTATTTTGTGTCTGTGTATGATGTGTGCTTTACTTGCCATCTTAAATATATATATATATATATATATATATAGGGATCAGACCAAGCTTATTCCTTCAGTTCTACAACTATCCCAAAGAAAAACAGCCTGTTGACGAATGGAGTTTTTGCCAAACTCTAGGAAAAGAACAATGTTATGTTCAGCTGAAACACCACTGGGACGAATGGTTTACCCCTGGCGATATCGGCCGACTGGCCATGTACGGAATCAACCATATCCGCATTCCCATCGGGTACTGGGCATTTAGCCCAAGCGAAGACGAGCCATTTGTCCAAGGCCAGGTCGAATATCTGGAAAAGGCCATTCGAATGGCCAAAGATGTCGGCATAAACGTCATAATTGATCTTCACGGAACTCCGGGCTCACAAAATGGGTTTGACAATAGTGGAATCCGCGGCGGTATTCATTGGCAAGACAAGGAAAACAATGTCCAACGCACCCTGACTGCTCTCGAAGAATTGGCCAAAGTTGCCAATAAATATGGCGATACTGTTGATATTATCGAATATGTCAACGAGCCGGCCAACTGGGGATTGGATATGAAGGGCGTTGTTCAGTTCTATAACAAGGCGTATGCAACCATTAGAGAAATTATGCCCAATGTAGATATTATGTTGCATGATTCGTTCTTGCCGCTTGAGCAGTGGCACGATTTGAGAAATCCTGATTGGCAAAACACCCTGATGGATACTCATATTTATCATGTTTTCACAAAGGACACTATTACGTTAACTAGAGATCAACATATCAGAAAGGCGCAGAATGATGGCGAGAGCATTGCGAAATTTAATCCGACCCTGTGGACCGTGGCTGGTGAATGGAGCTTGGCTACTACCGATTGTACAATGTGGCTTAACGGGCACGGGAAGGGTGCTCGTTGGGACGGAAGTTTGGTTGGAGAGGAAAGGATGTGTGCTCCTGGAGAAGAGTGTAGCTGTACGGGCAATGCGTCGAGTGAATACCAAAGTTGGACTCCTGACTATTGGCAGTTCCTCAAGGACTTTGCAAGGGCCCAGATTGAGGCTTATGAACGTGGTGTTGGATGGATATTCTGGAACTTTAAGACAGAGAATTCTCCTCAATGGGATTACACGTTCTGTGCCGATCATGGCATCATTCCTTACTTTCCTAAAAACAAATAAAGCCAAGTATTAGGATGGGACTGCCTGACTATGACCAGTCATGTAAGGAGGTATATAAACAGCAACACCAATAATAACACTACTAATAATACTTATACATTTATAATATATAATGACAGAAACTACATGAACTATATAAGTAAATATAAAAGGTTTATATTCATACATATTTTTAGTTAGAATACGAAACAATTCAATATAATTATAGTTTACATTTATATTTATTTTACCTTATTGAAAATATAATCAAGTTGAATAGAAAAATAATTGTGGCTTGTGAATGAGAAAATAAAAATACAAAAAAATGTAAAAGTATCGTCAGCAACAGGATTTGAACCTGTGAGAGCAATGCTCATTAGATTTCAAGTCTAACGCCTTAACCACTCGGCC
>JANBPU010000336.1:0-15916 GCA_027575805.1 Mycoemilia scoparia | reverse complement strand
CTTTTTGTCTAATCACTTTTCTAAATTATATTTATCAAATTTAAAAAAGCCCAATTATAATCATTAAACCAACATTATAATATCATTCACAGTATAGGTAGTTATTTTTGAAGGGTGACCATGTACTATTAAATGGAGGTCCAGTTTTACTATTAAACTTTCACCCTTCAAAAATAACTACCCATATGAAATGATTGACCAACGCATCATCATGCACCATCCATTGATGAATAAGCTCTTTATTACTCCTAGGGAGAGAAGTTCATCATCATGCACTATCTACGTTTAGCCCTTCGAAAATAACTACCCATATGTTTAGAGCAGTTGTGAGTAGAATCATACAGACCATGATATGTTAAAGAAGCCTCTTTTGCACTTTCTTGTGGACACGTGGGGACTGTAGATAGGTACTAGAATGAAAGGAATAAATATACAAAAACAATAAAAACTTGTTATGCATAGGGAGACTCATGAGTGCCAAGCCTCTGTTATGGATTTTGTACCTGAGAATGGATCCTTTAATAATATACTGTGGTTAGCAAAAAAAGTCATAGAAAAATATGGCAAATTCTCCATCAATAGAGAGCCTAATGATTCCCACAGTCCACCCTACGAAACCAGCTCAAAAACCTTACATTTTAAGCTGATACTCAAAGGGTTATTTTCTAGTAGCTCTTCTTTTTTAGAGGAGTCAGCTACAACTTAGCATTCAAATACGATCAAATCAAATTAGATCTGGTCCAAAACCATGCCCATTCCTGACCCATAATTCCATAAAATAAAAATATTCTAACTGCAATACAGTTATCTTTTAGTAATCCTCAACAATTTTTTCGTTTTCAGCTTATCTTCAACTTCCTTTCTCTCTTTTCATAAATATACTACACTCTAATATATTTTCTGCTTTTACCCTCATATACATAATATTCCCATACACTAAAGATCAATTACAAAAATGGTGAAAAAAGCTAAGCAGTTGTTAAAACTTTATCAACACATTAAACCGGTGTATCGTGATATGCTTAGAAGGATCCACCCGGATTTCTACTCAGCATCACCTATGGCCAAAGCAGCAAACAATGATGCATTTACGCAGATTGTTACTAGAATGTATCCCATTTTTTCAGGAAAGATACCTACTGCTGATACACCGCATTATAAGCCAATAGAGACCGATGTTTATCTTTTACAGCCAACAAAGAGTGAGGAGAAAAATGACGAGACATCTCAAGGGCAAGAGCAACAACAAGAGGAAGTTAGCAACAACCAAAATGATTCCACCACCATCACTGAAGCTACTCAAGGAGAGTCAGCAGCAGAATCAAACCCAACATCAGACCCAACCGATGACCCGAAATCCACCACTGGAGTCTACGAATACGTCCCCAAGAGATACAAAAAAATTCGTCTAGTAATCCCAGAGATCAAGATCGATAGTAACAATCCAAACTACATTAGATCCAAAGTAATGATGTTAATGTACGATATATGCAATCAACTTGAAGTTCAAGTCACTCCCCGCCACAAGACAGAAATTGACCGATACATCGAAGCCCATGCCATATCATCAGTCGGCTCAGCCATGGAAATCATGGGCAACAGTGTCAAACTCCGCACCGTCACCGACCTCCGAGCAGCCCGATTCAAAGAAGCTGCTCAAAAAGGTATCCTAAGTGATGCCACAATCCAAAAAACAAACAAGCTATCAACCGACCTACTCTTGCAACTCCGTAAACAGCCATCAGACACAGACGGTAATAATATTACATTTAGCGAAGGTGACAATCCCTATGAAAAATATGAACAAGAGTTTTTTGAAAACCGACTTAAAAGCAATAAACCTAAATATGATAGAAAAGGCCGACCCATTTGGCCCAAGATTTTGACAAAACCCAGAATCCAACTTAATCGTAAGTTGGTCTTTTTCCAAAATACTGTACATCCTTCTAACTATGCAAAGATTTTGGCTCGTATGGATTCGTACTTGCCTAAATTGAATTTCAAAGATTGGTCGGATTTGCCCGTCATGGTTATTACTACAAAGAGACCTAATAAGACCCCAAAGATGAACTTCAATGATACTTTCCCGGGTTTCGTTGTGTTTTGTGAAACTTCATCTCCACAGGCCATGGAGCTTTATTTGAAAAAGAATTTGAAGGATATTAGAAGAATTCGTGAGGATATTAACAGGAAATCGGCCATGAATTCTACACAAAAAAAGGCAGTGGCTGAGAATTAGGGCGTTATCTAGGACTGAAAAGAGCTCATAGATCTCTTTCCCTCTATATAAATATATAAAACTCTGCTCGATTTTGGTCAAACAAAAAATGATGGTAGACATGGTTCAACATTTACAAACATTCTACATACAGTTTGACTTTTTGTTCTATAAACTATAGGATAGGAATTTTAGTTCGTTCTTTTGTCATCATCACTACCATTACCATTCATTTCTGAACTAAGAATAAATTATAAATTAAACAGCTTGAAACTTGAATGTAATTTTGTTCAGAGAGATATTTATTTATAAAAACTGAGATAAAGATAAATGAATGAAAATCAGAAATGAAATCTTTAGATTGGAAAATCTGTCATAAAACAATGTCATTAATACATGAGATGCGCTGATAAAATGTTATAAAACTAACAATATAAATTGAGGTTTCTCGTAGATGAAGAAGAATGTCATGAAGAAAGCATGGTAGAGGAAATGCGTAACGTAATATTGTTTGAAAAGCAACGATATGTAGCAACAAAGGCTTGGAAGCAGAGAGAAAGAGAGTCCTGATCATGTCACGTAGCTGGAATGATTATTGTTAAAATATTATAACCCCCCATCGTCTATCTATCTACTGAGCAGATGAAGATGGTCGCTGTTGTCTGGGCTCGTTGGTGGTATTGGATCTCAATGGGGCTGCTGATGTAGTCGCCTGTCCAGTGAGCTGCGGGCCCTGCGATGGATGTATGGCATTTTCAGCACGCTGTTGTTGCTGATGCTGTGATGGAGGATTGGGATAAAACTGTTGTCTGTTATTTCGAATGTTTCTTAATTGGTTAAGACGTATGTTTAATTGCTGCTGCTGTTGGTTATATTCCAAGTTCTCGCGAATAGCAGGATCTTCTGGTGGACGATTAGTAGTCACTATTGTAGCAGAGTTCGGCTCATCCCACCCCACTACTTCCATCTCATTTGGAGTTTCTTCATCGTCTAGCTCTGGAGAAAAGTCATGGATTTCAAAGTACGATAAATTGACGGATTGAACTCCAACCGCTAGTTTGCTATCAGTAAATGCAGTCTGCCATATGCCGCGCACTCCACTAACAACATTGCGAATGAATTTGCCAGTTCTGTGATCCCACATCTTGGCCTCTCCTGCACCGCTAATCAACTTGGTGCCATCAAACTGGAAGCAAGTAATTGCTTCGACGTTGTCACGTTTAAGGGTGTGGCGATTCTCTCCAGTAGTGGGATCCCAAACTCTAAGCGCTGAATCAACGCCTGCTGAAACTAATGACCCATGATGAAGCGATAGCAAACCCACCAAGCTTTCGTGCCCGTTCATCACGGCGAGAAGTTCGCCTGTATCCCAGTTCCACATGCGAATAGTGCAATCGACTGATCCGCTGAATACATTGTGGCGATCAGGATCAAGTGCAACCGAATATACCTTATCACCGTGTCCCTTGAGATTGTGAAGACATGTGCCAGTGGTTGAATCCCAAACTCTGACAGTACAGTCGTAAGAGCCAGAAAATACCAATCGTCCATACACTGCCATTGTGCGGACCGATGCAGTGTGTCCACACAAAGATCTCTTAAAGTATGGGTTGACTTTGGTCACATTGAGAGAATCATCACCTTGTTGTTGAACATTAGAGTCGTGGTGGTACGGTGGATCAGCTTTGGGACTAGGTAGTTTCCATACTTTGATTGTGCTGTCGCGACTTCCACTGACAATTATTGGTTCCTGTGGTTCATAGATTGGTTCAATACCATTGCGTCGCTGTTCGGGAGTTCTGACATCGGTTGGCAAAGACACCTTGAGACATCTGACTGTGCTAGTGTGTCCGGCAAACAGGTGCGTGCATTCTCCAGTATTGAGATCCCAGACTCTAATGTGTCTATCAGTGGAGCCTGTTACAAGGGTTTCGCCAGCACGAGCAAATGTCCATACGCCACCTTCGTGCCCATGCAAGCGTCTTATAATCTTTCCTGTCTTTACGCAATATACGAGTGTATCATAGAAATCAAGCCCAACGATAAGGTACTTCTCATCAAAGTCAATGCATGTTACAGTTAGACCATCCTCAGGAAGTTTGAATCTGAGGACCTTTCCTTTACCATCAACCCAACGACGCTCCAAAACAGCTTTTCTGTGGAACTCATCACGACATGGATTGGACCACAGTCTAAATGGCATTGATGTTGAAGAATTGCGCTGGCGACTTGACATCTTTTCTCCAGAACGGTCATTTCTAGATCCCTTGTTGGCACCCACAGCCAAGCTAACGTGCTCTTGTTCGAGTTCGGTCAAAGGTGGGTTATATCCTTCAAGTATACTTTGTTTTGGATCCTCTCCCAGGTTGAACATGCTTAATGCTTTTGGATGTTGGTGGCTAGGAGTATGCATATAATTGTGTCTTATCAATTGGTGCTTCCATAATGATCTGTTGGTGTTGATAACCCTATGCCATCTCTTATTTACACAACTTGCGGCACATAGTGTCTTTGGGTCCATGAACTTGAGAATTCGAGTTGATATTTCGGTGGGTAGTTCACCAATAAAGTCTCTGCGTAGGACAGGTAGTAGAGTCTGTGCAGTAAACTGGAGCACATCCCTGGGAGTGCGCTTCAAGAAATGGAACAGAATATATGACTGCATGTTTGGTGGTAAATGATCATATGTGCCAAGAATCGACTTTATAGATTGTAATGATGATAGATCAACAGTGGCCGCATCTTGGTGATCATTGTAATGATCCTTTTGAACCAATTGATTATTTTGGCCATGTGTACCAAATCCCATCTGTGGCATAGTTTCGATGTCAGCACTATTAAAGCCATTAGCTCCATAATGTTGCGAGAATGCATGTCCCTTTAGATCCCCACGGGATGAAGCAGGAGAGAGAGTCTCATGACGAGCAAGAGCCTTTGAATCATACTCACCAGACATCTTGCCTTTTCTGTGCTGTTTGAATGTCATGCCAGCCTCGATGCTCATTGCGTCCATAGAAGCACCATCCATATCCTCAGCGTCACTTTCAATCATACAGTTGACAGCCTCGAGTCGTGGAGATTGCTGGGGTGAAGGAAGTGGCGCCTCATTATCGTCACTAGGCATGGCGATACTCATACCATCCTGTTGGTCATCATGGTTTATGTCTTGCATCTCTTCTTCGTCGTTATTGACGGAACCCTCGACTTCGCCAACTGCATCGATTTGTGAAAACCGGTTCTCAACATCATCCCTTTCAAAATTACAAGCCTTGGCAGAGTCATGAGCTATGATAGTTTGGAAGGAACGGAGCTGACCGGCGGCCGAGGAAGTACTGGATGCTGAAAGCAGGGCTTCAGTCGGGTAACTCTCATCAACATCAGCATCCTCAGAAAAGTAAGAAGCAGAATTGTCATCACGAGGCTTAGCCCGCTTGGTGGGTTTGTGCGAAGCACTGGGTGAAAGCTGACAAGTATGTGTTGTGCCAACCACACAATTGTCGCTATTATTAACACCACTGTTGTTATTCTGGCCAGCTGAGCTACGGAAATGCAATGGTGGCTTGCCTGCAGAAACAAGGGATAGGGGACGTTGGCGGTTTCCAGCATGATCTATATGACCACCATCATTGCCAACAAACCTATTTGCTGTTACACCTGCATTGCTTCGGGAAGCACCAGCCAATAAGCCTCCACTAGAATTTTTATCATCATCTTGGGTATACTTTGGCGTCAAGACCCTGTTTGCAGTTGATGGCGGTGATGCCTGTCGCTTCCTTATACCACTGCCGGTGCTAGCACTAGCTGCTCCTGGGAATGGTCCGACAAACCCCATGTACTTTGCATTGCCTGCATAAAGTGCCGAATTTGCAGGATTCAATGACGTATAATTTTCGAGTTGGCCCAACTCATCTTCGGTAATTAGGGCTCCAGCATCATCCATTTGAGATACAAATTCTATCAAGGCAGGAGGAATTTTGCTATCGGCAAGTGGATAATGTTTGGGATTGGTGCGTTTTTCGATGGAAACAGCTGGGAATACCAAAGGAGGCATGGATGTTGTGGTAGTGACTGTTGTGGTAGTTACCGTGCGTGTGGTTCCGGCAGATATATACAATGAAGTTTCGCTGCCGTTTCCGCCATTACCTCCGACGCCACCATTACCACTGTCACTACTCCTATTGTAGATATTGTTACGATGAGGATTTTGAAATTCATTGCCATTAGAATAGGATACAGTATGTATAGTATTTTTGCCGAGTGCAGAAGATGTGGTCATGTTGCTGGGGACACCAGGTTGATAAAATTGGTGATGATGCTGATGCTGGTGTTCGTTTGAGCCGCCAGTATTCAACATTGGGGTTCCAACAGTTGATGAAGATGTTGCTGCTGCTGTAGATACCCCATATGGATGTGATGGAATGGGATGATGAAGGTTTGAATAATACTGTTGAATTTGCTTCTGACGACGCCGCGAAGATACTTTGTTACTGGCACCAGCATTATTATGCGCAGTAAGAGGCTTTGAGGAAGAGCCACTTTCTAATGTTGCCCCAACAACTTTATGTTGGGCGTATCTCTCAGTGTTTGTAGGAGTAGGCATCATATGTATCCGGTTGATATCTCTGCTGCTACTATCGGCAGATGTCATCGCCGTTCTTTGGTCGCTGCCGGGGGTATCCGAAAGAGCATTGAAGTTTTGGCCACCGTTGTTATCTCCACTGCTGGTGCTGGCCCTAGGGTTGCCAGTGAAATGCTGCATCATTGAGCAATGAGGAATTGGCTATTACAAGCAAGAATATGCTAAGGTGTGTAATAATAATAAATCGAGATATTAGTCAAAGAATTTTTGAAGGAGTAAACTGACAAGCGAGCGAACTAGCAATATATATATATATGCTTCTGGAAGATTTTTGGGAGGCGTAAAATAAATAGTAGTGCACAGCAGCAATTCAAATTTAAAAAGAAAGAAAAAGTCTCAATAAAGACAGCTCTCTATGGAATATGCACTACTCTAGCCACCTAAAACATTCAAATGAATGCTCACGCGGTAGAATATTGAAGGCTTGGTGGCCAAGTGCAGCTAGTGGTATGACAGACACGGGTGGGTGGTTACAGTGATAGAGTTATATTTAGTTGCAGTCAGTCAACCAAAAGCCTTTGAATTTAGAGTGTGAGCGAAGGATGGAGGGAAATTGAATTGCTAGTAAAGAGCAATGAATAAAGAAACGCAACTCACACAAAAACAAAGGGAAAGGGAAAACAGAACAAATAGGGTAGTACACCAAAGAGGTGGGAAATGAATCAAAGCAAAGGAAAAGTAAGTAAAAGAGAGAGAGAGTGTGTGTGTGTGTGTGTGATAGGGCAAGGGTAAAATAGAATAGTAGTAGTACTAGTGCAACGTACAAAAGTAGAGGGAGAAGTTCAGAAACAAAGTGCTATCACAAATCTAGCCTCTAGCAAAGCGCATTTGTAAACTTTATAAATAGAAGCTAAACAAATTGCTAGGCTGTGGTGTTGTGTTTTTTGGACAAGTCTGCAGCACAAATGACTGGATATTGGGCAGACAATAAAGCCAAGTCAAAATGGCTCGGCAGACACACAAAGAAAGGAGCACCAATACACAGGGAAGATATGAGTGCAAGGCCAAGCGAAAAGTTACTCGCCCACTCGCTCACTCATTCACACAAAATGCGCAATCAAGGCAGCAGCCAAGCATAGATAATAGAGAGGAAGACT
The DNA here is from genome assembly GCA_027575805.1 of Mycoemilia scoparia. Classification (NCBI taxonomy): domain Eukaryota; kingdom Fungi; phylum Kickxellomycota; class Kickxellomycetes; order Kickxellales; family Kickxellaceae; genus Mycoemilia; species Mycoemilia scoparia. The sequence continues at coordinate 7,962 of JANBPU010000336.1, read as the reverse complement.
GAATAAATGATGCGCTGTGCTGTGATGAGGACGACTGAATGAATAAATGGGGGGAGAATTGGCTGGCTAGGGCACAACCTATTACCTACACGCAGCAGGCAGCAATAGTGTTAGATAGAGAGGCTTACCTTTGTAGATACAAGTTCGAAGCGAGCTAATAATTGCTGGATAAATTTTCCAATTGATCGGAGGGATGTATGGTTGGCCGGACGAGCCTATTGTCGCCTCTCGTGCTTTTATTTTCTGTGTGATGGTGAGGGTAGCTAGCTATGGGTGACAGAGAACTAGAGCAGAATCGCCTATAACAACCACGCACCTGTTTGAATGTTTATCTATCAGTGTGTGGGGTGGAGGAGAAGCAATGGCTCTAGAGATGTGTAAAGGACTTGCCACTCAAACAGGAATGTGATGAAGATAGAGAGCAATCCTTGTGATTGAACAACCAAACAAAAGACTTGGTAAATAATGAAGCGGTGGTGATGCGATATTCTTGGGCAATCGAACCTCTTTTTTATTGCTATTCGAGACTGACAAACCACAGGAAAACACTGCGAACCTACAGCGTACAATTGAATAATCCAAATGTATATGTGTAAAAGGACGGAGAGAGATAGAGAGGTAAAGACTCAAGGGGGAAGATAAATGAGCAAGAAAAGCAAAGTTCGCCTTAAAAGCTTCGGCCAAAGCGCCTGGTTTATAAACAACACGCACTATTATATTAGTGGCAGAGACCCTATGGAAGCGCCACGCTGAAATACGCACCCCCAAATCTTTGCTAGTTTGGAAACTGGAATACTCAAATAGACTGTGTGTTTGTTAAGATCTACATCAAAACCGATTTTCTACACTTTAATCGTTATTCAGACCGCGTGTTTCAATACACACACACACCAGAGTCTCCTTTAAAGACATACCAGAGAAATACCTTGGATAATAGCCAATAATCTGCCAGACTCCAGCCAAAGTGCACGTCTTATGTGCTAATTTTCAGGGAATATATAGGGCGCCAGCCTGTTCCCTATTGATGGAGAACTTGCCACATAGATATACTATCCTGTTCCGTTCTGTGAACATGTGTGCAGGTGTCTACGCTAGCCACTTGACGCATGTACACGTACATAGGCACAGACGCCTTGCTTTGATCTTTGCCTTTTATATTTCGTCAAAGTTTAAACAAACCGATGGCCCAAAGAACCTACAATCCCATTGTAGCTAGTGCTTCAATAACGATATTAATAATAGTTGGGGTTGTGTTAAGAGAGCGCACAAACACATACACACACACACAGAGAGAGAGATGTAAACAAAATGTCGTTGACTCTAACTGCAGAAACAATGGTAAAAAATAACAAAAGCAATAATAGTAGTACTTTGAATCTAACAACTAATCACTGTGAATTCTCTTGGCTTGGGCTCCCTCTATAGCAACACAGACCGATCCTTCTGGATACTACCCACTGATCATCCCCTTTTTGATTTCGCCTACATGTAAATGTATGTGCGTGAACTTTATTACATCTCAGCATATTGATAGTAGCCTAGTAAGCCATCGGCTCAACATTTCCAAAGATCTGTTTTTTCTCACTCGCTCACTCTGGTGATATAAATTCTCTCTTAAAGATACACAGCCATTGCCACCAACACCATGCATTATCCAAGCCCATTCAAACATCTTTGTTCAGAACATTCAATTTAACAAATCCGTCTCCATACATATATTTAACTTTTGTAGAACCACCTATTCACCCACCATACATACATACATCCATACATAGGCACATATCAATTTTTAATCTTTACTTGTCAATGTTGCAATTCCCCTATCTTTCCTTCTCCCTACCAAGTAAATCACTTTTATGCGGTTCTATAGGTCTGCTTTTTTATCTCTTTATATTGCAACCATTCCTATCAGTTAAAGAGCCAGAAGCTATTGATACATCAAACCAATTATATCATATTTATCAACACGCACAAAGCACACCTATTCCTTCTTACCTTGTTGCTGGGTCTTTGGTCAAAAACCTTCCATTACGACATATAAAGCAACATTTATCCTTTACTTTATCTTTCAAACATGCTTAGTGTCTTTGTCTTTGTGGGTTAATTTATCGTTTCAGATTCGCGTTTCTCTCTCTCGCCTCCCTCGTCTATCATCTCAAATCTTTATCATCCACTGATGTTTTGTAGACTTGCCCTGTCTGTGTTTTTAAACCTTGATACAAAACATTATTGTGCAATGTCTTTACTATCTTTCCTTTTGTGTTTGCACAAAGATAAGTGCCTAGCAAAATACTCTTTTATCTGAAAAATAACCTGAGATATGCCTGTAATATATATATATTCCTTTAATTTTGATCACCTTAGGCATTTTTAACCACACCGTTGCTACTACTACTATAGATTATAAACACACAGCCAAAATTACACACACTCATAAATGTCCGATAATTATTAGTTTCATTCTACTACCACCAATAATAATGATAATAGTTTTCTAAAAGCATGCTTTTCATAATATAATGTATAAATGTATATATAGGTTTAAATAAATAATAACAATAGTATTGAAAACCTAACAACAGGAGGAGAGCTCAAATAGAGCGACTATTTTACTCTTTTATAAATGACGTCGTAATCTGTCCACAAACCCTGCCAGCTCAGATTGTGGAAGCTCAATCACAGATGTGTCGAATCTGCCCTGTTTGATCTGGATATTCATATCAGTTGCTGTTTCTTCAAAAATCAACCCAAACTGATTTCTCATTTCTCCCGCAAATGTTGAGGCGGTTTGGCCAGACGATCGGGCTGATTTGAGCGTGTATTCGGGCGGCGTGATTCCCAGAACGATATATGAGTCTGTGTTTGTGTTCAATGCTGCTATAACAAATGGGAGAGATGCGTGCCTAGTGCTCCCCTGTTCCCTAAGTGCACTCATCAGAAATTGTGCCAGTTGAGCTAGAGTCAGGGGATGCCGAAACAACGATAAATGTGGCCCATCGACTTCGGTTATCACTGCCAATCGGAATGTCCGTAATGTCTTTACTGCTCTTCTTTCCAGTATACTAGTGCCCTGTTCGATGATGGCCTGTTGAAGTTTCATTGCATACGATATGCCCTTTTGTAGCGTTGAATACCTAATGAAAATAATAATAATAATAATAATAGTAGTAGTAGTAGCAGGAATAATAAAACACATTATCGGATTGTTTATCAGAAAATAATTGGAGTGGAATTTGGCGTTTATAAACACAACAATAATAATACCAGACCAGTAGTAAAGTTCTAGAGAGCAATAAAAATACTTACTGTGATAGTGCATCGTAGGCTTCGTAGAACCCATCAAGCCACCGCTGTCGTTCTGCCTCTTCATCAAGTACCACTTGCTGGTCGGGTGCATTTCCTGGAGTGACCTCGCCACCGCCATTATTCGAGATTGTGTCGCTCTTTGTTCCTGTCATACTGAGTAGAGCAGCAATTGACTGGACAACATCGTTGGCACTGACTTTTGCCTTACGCCAGCCATAGTCCCTGATAAAGCTGGGATACATTGATCCACTAAGATCAAAATCCCGACCAACAAGTTCAAATTGGTCTTCGAGTTGCCGTTTGAGTTTGGGATCTAGATGTGTGAATGGCTCTCGAATCTCCATAAGAGACAATCCAAGCTTTGCCATCAAAAGGTCCAGCCTTGACCTTCCTCGTGATGTCCAGCTAGCCAGCCTGGTGACAACAAACGGTGAGTATATCATTGCTGAATGCAAAGACCAGTGTCGTAATAGTGTAAAGCGGAATTCTTTAGACTGGTATACACCTGTCACTTGTTGTACGTCTTTTGAGCTAGACATTTTTTTAGAAACCTGTTGACCATCTTCTTGCCCTCCTCCATTGACAGAGGAATCGCCTTCTCCACTGTCAAAGCCATTCTGTTGCATTATTGAGGACTTTTGTTTTGACTTTTGTTTGGAACTATAAAGGATCCTGGAAGTAGACGATGCGCTACGAGTGTTGTTTGATGAAATGCATATTCTACTAACGGTATCATTCATACTGCTGACAATGAGTTCGTAGCCATCTCTACTTATTTGGTCTAGCCAGAACTGCGAAGATACACCTACAATTGCCCACCACATAGAATCAATTGTTGGTGGTCGGCCAAGTTGTTCAATAAGCTGGTATGCACATATAGACGAGGATTGACCATAGTAGGTTGCTTGTGAATAGTATTTTTCCAAGATTCGCAAATACCGATTTTTTCGTTCACGCCGTACAGCTCTTTCGCTCTGGATCCGAATGAAATCATCAGCTGAACTAACGCCAGTCCGACGTTTGCGTGACGGACGTTCTCTTCCACCACCGCCACCACCATTAGCATTGGCATCATCATCCCAATTTTCCAAATCCCGATTTTCGTCGTCGTTATCCATTTCGCTGTCATCATCTCTTTCTGATGAACTCCGTTTCTGACCAGCCACTACATCATCGGTGTCTCTATTTGACTGTCTATTCCTGGTGCTGCCTTTATTATCATCACCATACGCATCCATACCGGTATCATCATCATCATCTTCTGAAGAATCACCATCAGGTCCAAACTCAAGCGCCTCAAAAGCTTCCTGTACATCTTTCATTTCTTCAATGTCACCATCATCTAAATGGATGACCTGCTCATTGAAAAAGATATTGTAAAGGTTATATGGCCGATGACTATCAATCACAATAACCGTCACATCATCTACCAACGAAAGATAGTCATTAATATCGACTCTTCCGCCACAATTAATCATCACAATACTTTTAATCTCTCTCGACTTTTCTATAGTTTCTTTATTGACTCTGCTAAGATCGGCGTAATTTCCTATCGGTACGGTCTTGTAGGCTATATTATCTTGCTTCAGAAGCCATATCAGGATCCGAAGAGCACATATGGCGTCGGGATCATCAGCTACAAGCAAAAGAACGGTACATGCGCCTGCTCCTTCTTTTATGGCTTTTGCTGAGCCCTCTAGTATGCGTTTATATGCCTCCTCGTATTTTTCGACATCAAGGTATACCATGTTATATGGGTTATATTAATTCCTACTGAACATCAAATGCGTTGATGTTAGTATTTATGCTATGTGTGTATGTGTGGTTTATGCTATAGCAGCTATGCCAGGGGTTTAGTAAATATCAGTGCTTCTATTCATGGTGGCATAAGCTGAACAAGCAGGCTGAGCATTCAAATTTCCTGCCTGTTTATATAAATTTACCACAATAACAACAAATGAATGCCCACAGCTTTCTTGTAATTACCTTGAATTGACAACACCCGAAGACGGTGGTACAGGCTATAGCTGCTTTCGTTATTAGAGGCAGTTTTATAGCGCTATTGTGTATGGTAAAGCGAAGTCGGGGTTTAAATACTCTTGCTAATATAAGCACGCAAGCACAGACGTACGCAAACAGACCAACTTGCGCTCCTTCTCCTTGCTATTATATAGAGAGGGTTAAAAAGTAATAATACAGACAAGAGAAGAGAATGTATATATAATAATAATAATAGGGCGAGTTAAGAAATGTGAAATGTAATAAAACAGATATGAGCTAAAGTGACAAGAAAATGAATATAAAATTGGAAAGGGGTGTCAAAACGTTCAATCGTATTTTTGTGTGCCCAAAAGAGTTGATGATAATATCCAGAACAGGCTTCTACTACCACAACTACTACGAGTACTATAATTATCACAGCTTAAATATTTAGATGTTTAAATGCATGTACAGTTATTTGAAAAAAGGTGGCCTTGACGAACTACAGTGTAAATATTTTGAACATGCACTGGCAAACCATACACACACGAGAATTAGGGGGGAGGAGAGGGGTTGTTATTTCGTGAAGTTGATTTGATCTAAAAATAATCATGGTTTTTCCAATGCAGATCCAAATCACATTGAGTGCGTCTTTGTGTTGTGGTAAAGTATGCCTAAAAAGTCTGAGTGTGTTGCTTTAATATAAAAATTCGAGAGATAAGGTTGAAGTGTTATGCTCTATGAAGAGCCAAATGCTGGTAAATAAAGTGTGCCTTTATTGTTTGTATAAAACATCCTGCACAGAGTGTATATAAAAATTCAAACATATGGAATAAAAAGACGGCCTAGTCTTTTGGCATCAAAGGAATACCAAGCAACACATTATCAATAAGCCTAGCAGCACCAATTCGCCAAGCGCCACAAAGAATCGCACCTTTCTCGCCAACATTACCAACCACAGGCTCAAGCGTATCAGGCTCAATCAGACTGATGTACTCGATATTCAATCCCCCTTCCTTCTCAGCTCTATTTCTAACCAGTGCCAACAATTTCTCAGCCGACCGCTCATTCTTATTCTCATAAGCAGCAACCGCATCCTTCAACCCCTTATAAAACATCGGAGCCAAATTATCTCGTTCATCGTCAGTCAAATAAACATTCCGACTACTCAGCGCCAAACCAGTCTTTGGATCTCTCTGAGTCGGAACAATAACCACCTTCATTGGGAACATTATCAAATCTTCGACTAGCGCTCTAACGACAAAACACTGCTGGATATCCTTTTGTCCAAAGAATGCCAAGTCCGGCTGAACTGCGCAAAATAGTTTGGTGACAACTGTGGCAACACCCCGGAAAAAGTGTGGTCTGGTTACTCCTTCCAACTGTAGCGAAAGTCCACGGATCTCTACAAACCCACCAATCTGCCTTTCTATATCTAGAGTTATTCCTCGTGGATACATCTCTTCAACACTAGGGGCAAATACAATAAAATCGTCGTCATCTTGGACGTTTTGGTAATATGGCTCGAGCTTTTTGAGATCAGATTCAAGATCTCTTGGATAGTTGTCATAATCTTCATGGGGTGCGAATTGAGATGGATTGACAAATATGCTGACAGCAACAACATCACATTTACTTTTGGCTGCTTCGACTAGGCTGAAATGGCCTTGATGTAATGCTCCCATCGTTGGGACAAATCCTACTGTTTTGTTTTGTGATCTAGTCTTGGCCCGCCATTGGTGTAGTTCGGTGACCTTGCTGATGACTCTCATTGTAGTTATTTATTTGTGCTGTTGCTAATATTGATGCGATTCTGGATTGATAATAATGGTATTTGAATATGATAATAAAGCATTGATGGAGTCATACATCGCGATGAGATAAGCAGTATCCAAAAAATTATGGGGTTAGGCGTTTATTACCCACTTCCAATAAGAGGAAGTCAAATTTAAATGGGCCTAAAGAAATGAGTTATTACCTTTGAAGGGTGACCATTTGCTAATAAACTGTGATCACTCATTTGGCTGTGTTTGCCCCTATAATTGCAGGCCACCAAAAGTCACCCTTCAAAAATTATGATCCAAATGTAGTACAAGTGTGAAGTTAAATAGAGGATCTCACCAAAGTTGCGGTCCTAAAAAAAGAGGTTTATTTTAAATTGTCATAATAAATAAATACATCAAAACTGTTAACTCCATGTATATATATATATACGTGCGTGTTAATTTCAAAGAGATTTGCTTGGTATAATTTTTTTTAAAATTATGTCTAAAGCTTTAAAGTTTACAGACTTTGATTACTATGATACAATCACTGTGGTCCAAAAATGTGTTATTTTTCAAGGAAAAATAAACCAATAAAAAATCTTTAAATTAACTAATGTCTATTATAAAAAAAGCTCTCCTAAGCAAGACAAATTTAATAAGTATAATTGATCATAATTTTTGAAGGGTGAAAGTTCACCAGTAAAGCTGGACATCCATTTGGTTGTGATTGCCCCTATAACCACTGGTCACCAAAATTCACTCTTCAAAAATTATGATACATACTGTGAATGATATTATAATGCTGGTTTAATGATTATAATTGAACTTGTTTAAATTTGATAAATATAGCTGAAAAAGCAATTGAACAAAAAGTAAATGTGTTTTAACAATAGCTGCTACCAGAAGTCAC
>JANBPU010000335.1:0-16070 GCA_027575805.1 Mycoemilia scoparia | reverse complement strand
TGACCATCTACTAACAAATGGTGATCACCCATTTGGCTGTAGTTCCCCCTTTAATCGTTGGCCACCAGAAGTCACCCTTCAAAAATTATGGTCCAAATGTATTTTAATATTGAGAAATAAGTATTGGTGTCAAATACTTACCAAAGACTCGGGTCTGGTACTTTTATTTGCAAACTCTTTCTTTATCCATCCACGCTTAACTAGAATTCTGGACCTAAATACCGGGTATATCGCTTACGTTAGTTTCCGGGGTTGCATATAAATATTCTTAAATATAGCCAGCTTGTTTATAATACTAACCCATCTTCTCGAATCAATGGAGTCACGACATCGTGTCCAACATTGCCATCCTTGACTTTTGGTCCGACCAGCATTTCTTTATCATGGTCGAACAGGCCATAAACAATGACTTTACGGAACTGGTGTTCATCCAAATCGCTTTCCCTATATCACAAATACCAAACAACATTATACACAAATGTGTATATATCCCACAGTCTGGCTTTTATAATGTACCAAATCAAAAGATAATACTACAGTCGACAAAAAGCAACTTACTTTAGTTTTAGTGGCAGTGGGATAGGGTTTTGGTGCATTTTATGATTAACATCGTCAAGTATAGAATTTTTCCAATTCAGTCTTTTAACTTGCCATGTTCCAAGCATAAAGCAAGTTATAGGGATCAAGGAAAGTCCCAAAGTCTTCCACGAAAAGAATTTTTTGCGCCATTCAGCCTCTGTTACTGAATCATCTGCGCCGATCTTACTATTAAAGTAGCGTCTAGGTTGGTTGTGTTTTATGCCTTGGATCGCCTTATGCCTTGTTAATTGGTTTATATATGAAAATGCCTTGGTGGTGGTGGTGGTGAGGTTTGGGTTTGTGAGCGCAAATATACTTTGGTGCTGTGATTTTAGAAATAAGCCTTGTAAGTTTCGCTTGAACATTATTAGTAGATAAACCGAACCTCTATGTTATATTAACTTTGGGGGATAAAAAGAGAGGCAATTGTTGTAAGCAGATCTCAATGCAGCTTTAAATAATATTGATTATCATCATCGTCATCGTCATCGTCATCATGAGACTTACACTATGAATATAAATCCTTGAGTACAAAAATATGGGTAGCTGCTATATTCTCACAAAACTTCGGCTAGCTTATCAGAATCGATGACATAACCATGAATCTAAATTATGGGCAATGGTACATTTTGTTAACCCATCACTACACTTTCTATTGCCATTTTTATCAGAGCCCAACACCTGAAATCTGAATTATGCTTTGGACAATTTTTAATAAGAATTGGAAAAAATAACGAAAATGGATAATAGCAATGTGATTAAGATGATGTAAGCTAAGTAACAAAACAAAAAATGGAAAAACTATTGTATGACCATGTATGTAAACCTTACAAATAAGATACAACAAAACAAAGTAATGAACATTATGACATTTATAGAATAAGAAATCACGATTGGATTTTAAATAGGTACCCCTTTAAATAATTGTAGTGAGAAGGGGGTAGGTGTTGTTGATGAAGAGGAAGATGATAGTATAGTATGCAACAAATAAGTAGAAATGGCAAGATTATTAGGCCAAAGATTGGTGCCAGTATTGTTGGGCTTTGGTAAAGTCGCCACCAGTTTCCTCAAGAAGTTGAAACATGAACTTCATTTCACGCTCCTTTACAGTAGGATCGATTTTGCCAGTTGCAGACTTGATGCCAAAGATGTGGTCATCAATGAATTTGTTTTGGTCAGTGTTGTAAGGGAAGGATGGGAGTTCAGGAGGAGCCTTCCAAACATCGCTAGTAAACTTGGAAAAGAATTCGCTTCCAAAGTTGGCTTGATTGCGCTGTAGCCAGAAGTCTGGGCCATACCAGGTGAATCTGTAGTTGGAGGGAGCCTCATTAGAAACTGTGCCTGAAGTGGATGATGAAGTGACAACAGAACCTGCACTTGAACTAGATCCAGAAGATGCTGAAATAACAGCATTAGTGCTGGCTGAGCCGCTTGCACTGCTTGTTTTAGTATCGTCTTTGCTACCACTGCTGCTGCTGCTGCTGCTGCTGGTCTTGGCTTCAGCATCGGCCTCTGATTTGATAGTGACCTTGATTTTTTCTTCCTTCTTACCAGACTTGTCAGTCTTTTTGCCTTTATCGGATTTAACTTCAACATCGATCTCAGAGGATGCCGAAGCAGATGCACTTGAAGAGTTGGTAGAAGAGGTGTCCTTTGGTCCACTAGATGTAGATGCTGGTGCTGGAGTGGTAACCTTGGGTTTCTTTGGTTCTTGTTCCTCGATGACAACATTGACCTTGGATTCCTCCTTAATCTTAATTTCTTCCTTCTTCTTGTCGTCTTTCTTTCCTTGCTCTTCAATAACAACATTGACTTTGCTCTCTTCCTTGACCTTGACTTCCTCCTTCTTCTCTTCTTGCTTTTTCTCTGGGGCAGGAGGAGGAGGAGTTGGTTTGGCCTGTGGTTCACTCTGGGTCTTCTGTTTGGATTCGGCTTCAGCCTTGACCTTTTCCTTGATCTTGATTTTAGTGTCAGTGCTGCCCTTTTTACCGCCATCATCGTCTTCATCGCTGCTGCTGCTACTAGAAACTTCGATTTCGACGTCAGTTTCGGCTTTAGATGAGGCCCTAGATTCCTGCAATGATTTAAATGAAGACTCAACAGTCGACGAAAGTTTGATTTGGTTCTCAGAAAGCATCTTGCTCCATTTTTCCAAGCTGTTGCCTATTCCAGTAATTCCAGACACGAGGCCTTCGCCCATCTTTGAAATGTTGCCGTTGAGTGCGTTGAGCTCGTTGGTTTGATTGGCGTAGTTCTCAAGAAGTCCCTTGGATATATTGTTGTTTTCCTTGGTAGCCTCCATAAGCTCCTTGAGCATGGATTCCAACTTGGAGGTATCGATAGTGGCAGGGGGTGGTGGAGGTGGAGGTGTGATCTTAACCTCCTCCTTAGCCTCAAATTTGATAGTCTCTTCCTTCTTTGGCGGCTTCTCTTCCTTGACTTCCTCCTTGATTTCAATCTTAATCTCTTCCTCCTCCTTGGCTTTGCCTTTGTTGTTTTCTTTAGGCACGTCTATCTTTATGGGCGTGATGATGGAATCCCATTGTTGGTTTACGCCTTTCAATGCGGCATCTACGCCCAAAGAAATGCTATCGCGAACCATATACAGCTTGATGGGATCGTTTGGATTCGTAATAGCAAACATTTCTTCAACATCGTGATCGCAGGCCACGCCGACCTTGTCACCCTCGTCATCCTCGTAATAAAAGCATCTGATACTTGGATCCTTGAGTTCGACTAGTGACAGGACCTAAATAATATCACAATTGATGACATGTATGTTAGCTTGGTTGTTGGATATGCCAATTGGCGTGATGGTATGTATTGCCATTCAATTGAACCAATGGATCCACAATTGCTTACCTCAGATCGAAGACTATCCCAATTGGTGTTTGCGGGATCAACCTGTAAGGGAACAAACAGTTTCCCTAATCTGTTTACTTTAACTACACGCTTTTCGGGCATGTTTACTGAATATGAACTTCTGGTTTATATTTTTATGTAGAAGTGCGTTGTTTGGAACCAATGTCTCTCTATCTTCTTCTATACTAAGAAACACAGAAAGTATGAAGTTTAGTCGCAATAAGTAAGAGGCTTTCTGTCTATGCTGATATGGTGTGGCTGTATATGTGTAGACGTGGCCTCTTTCTCTCTCTCTCTCAATATGCAATTTTTTAATAAAAACAAAGGATAAAGAGCAGAAAATATAGGAGCGGAGTTTATGTAGGTTGTACAGCAATACTTGAAGCGTTTCCTTTAATACTTACAGAACTTGAGACGTGACAATGTACAAGGGAAGTTACTGAAGCAATGTGACAGGCTGTCAGCAGTTTAAGCTTGAGTGCTAAAAGCGATGGGGCTGATAGTTGCTCTTTCTGAATTTGAACAACAATAAGAAACAACTGAATAGACCAATACTACCACTAAACACACAAGTCTTGTCGCAGCAGTAGACGCGTTTACTTTTTTTCGATGGTATCAAAACGCAGTGAGCAAATAATAGTGGGAATTTTCTGTTTAGCCAAAGTAACAGGTGAAATAGCACGATGTCAACAGAACTATAGAAAATAATTAGCAAGAAAATAGATAAAGATGTAGTGAAAAATATACAGGTGAAGAGAACCAGGGAACCAATGGAGATAAATAAGGAAAGCCTGGAAATACAAAGGGCTGTGAGAGAAGATGTTAAAAGCGGTGATGATGGTTGAATTGAATAAGAGTGTTGGTTAATGGTATCCAGTTTTCGTGTGTGTGAATCAAAATCAGAGGATCTGAGGAAGGATGCGATTCAGGGCGAAATGTAGCGTCCCCCTCCCCGTGGCTACAAACCTACCGAGTCGTCCTTTTTGCGCTGCTGCTGGGGTATCAATATGTGCAGCCAATGGATGTGTGACAGTGCTTTGTTCTTGCAGAGTTCACTCACATCGCATACAAGCTTCTTTTTTTAGTATTAAGAATAGCTTAAATTGCTATTGTGCTACGCTCCTGCTTTACCCATCTTAGCCTCTGTAACCAGCTCATACAAATGGACAGCTGATACCCCAGTTGAGCCGAAAAGCTTGGTAAGGAAATAAGATCATGGCTCATATGACTGCTGCCACAAGCACTAAATATTGACACCTCCCTTGTGATGATTTGGTCATTAGCAGTGGGAGGAGAGAGCGTGCTAGTTGCTCCCTTGTTCTGACATTCAGACATTGGCGTTCTATGTAGCTACATGGGCCAAAAAGCAATATTACAGCCCAGCATATACTGCGCTTATCATTATCCTTTGTATGTGCAATTGCGGCTGCTGTGAGTTCCTTTTCGCCTCACCCTTCTTTTGTTCATAGTCAGACTGGCACACTGCACTTACTGGTCAACCCTAATTCCCACATCTCCAAAAACCCTACCAGTACGGGGCGTTCCTTTTTTAAAAAAAGTCTTAGCCAAAAAAGAAATGACTTTGAGCATTCAAAAGGACCTTGGCTGGCAATTCAATATGACCATCAAAGACTTCAATACCAAATTTCATACATCAATACACTCTTGATCCATGATTGTTAAAATAACACAAAACCACAAATATACAAAGATCAACATGAACTTCGCTAAGCACCGTTTTATCATATCAATAAAGATTGCTTTAGTCAATTAAAATTACGGACATTTTATTGCTAATGGCCCTTTCTATAGCCACAAATTGATTAAAAATTGTTTTAATGTATCGGCTTATACCCTCTTTGTTGGGCAAGGAGTCTCTGGTATCTATTCCTAGTTGAACTACGCAGCCATCCATGTTTGATTGGAATACCTCAATATAGAGTGTACAGCCAAAGTTTCTCTAGTAACCAAGCTGGATGTTGTCACAGCACTCACACCAGCCTTACATTGATTATTAGCCCAAAATACAAAATCCGTTATGTATAATTTAGTCTGCTTGCAAATAAATGCAAGATTTAATAAATACCCAACGCTTGTTGCATACCAAGATTCTTTTCGTTTTTTTTGAAACTGCAAGTGTCTTTCCGCACATGCATAGGAGAGCACATATATTTATTAGAGTGCGAATATGGGTAGTTATTTTTGAAGGGTTACCATTTGATAATAGACTCTGATCACTCATTTGGCTGGGATTGCCTGCATAATCGGTGGCCACCAAAAGTCACCCTTCAAAAGTTATGATCCATATTTGCAAATTCATGATATATGGATTTTTTTGCCATTGGGATTGGTTTTATCCTCCTATATGCATAACTCTTAACAAAGCATCTACTGGGAAATTAAATACACTTGTATATGTGTTTTATGTATTTTATTGTTAAAAAGATTTACTATAAAATTTGAAAAATATGTTTAATTCTAATAATTGGAAATAGTATCATAATGTACAAATTTACAAATAAAATACATTTTTATCGTTGCTGAATTTTCATGAGTAACAGGCTATTTACAATTTTTTTCTAGAAGCATTTAAAGGTTTTAGTTGATAACCTTGCGGACTCTACGGCTACTATGTTTGGAGCGGTTGGAGTTGCGGATGTTGCTTCGGCCATTCTCATTGCTCTTTCTGTAGTTCTTGTTGTGTTTGTTATTACTATTACTATTATTATTGTTGCTGCTGTGGCGGTGGTACTGCTGCTTCTGCTTCTGCTTTTTGTCGGAACGTTTAAAGTGGTGCTGACGTTGACGGCTGTGACTTCTGCTACTAGCATAGCTTTGAGGTCCAGAGCTAGTATCGTATTCGCTGTTGAAGTCAATTTCGCACTCAGAGCTCTCATTAAGGGTATAACGGGGGAGGGAGAATTTTTCATTGAAAGGCTCGCTAGAACCAAAGAGTTGCATGTAGAGAGCATAGGTCTCAAGGTCACTGATGCTTGAGGCTGCAGAGCCAGTCTTGGAATTTATGCCCTGTGCACAGTTGCTATTTAGAGACTCAGAGGACTTAAAGAGCTCCTTGATATAGTTATAAGCCTCAAGCTCACTCATGCTTGAGGTGGCAGAAGAAATCTTGCTAAGGGCAGTACTAGAAGCGTTCTTGGAGTTTGCCTCCTGTAGACCAGTACCATTTTGGGGTTCACAAGAGTTAAACAGATCCTTGATAAAGGCCTGGATCTCCAGGTCAGTCATACTGGAGTTGGCAGAAGGGTGGGCAGAGGAATTGTTGGAAGTGGGGTTGGGGTTGAACTCGCCACTCTCTTGGAAGAGTCTGTTGAGGCCAATGGAGCTGGCTGAGCTATTTATTGATGATGGGATGGAAGCATTGGGAGAGATGTCAGACTCACCACTCTCCTTGAAAAGCTTGGTAAGGCCCATGGAGCTGGTTGAGCTATTTATTGATGATGGGATGGAAGCATTGGAAGAAACACCAAACTCACCACTTTCACGGAAGAGTCTGTTGAGACCAATGGAGCTGGTTGAGCTGTTGACTGATGATGGGATGGAAGCATTGGCAGAGATATCGGACTCTCCACTTTCCTTGAAAAGCTTGGTAAGGCCCATGGAGCTGGTTGAGCTATTTATTGATGATGGGATGGAAGCATTGGCAGAAACAACAAACTCACCACTTTCGTGGAAGAGTCTGTTGAGGCCCATGGAACTGATTGAGCTGTTGGCTGATGAAGAGTTGGAGGTACTGGCAGAAATATCACAATTGGCGTTGTTTTGGGCTGGTGCAGTAAAGGCATTCTTTTCCAAGATTTCAAACTCGCTCTCAGTGAGAACGCTGATGCGGCGGCATTCACCGGGTTGGATGTCTTGGAGAAGGAAATCAAAGCCCTCCTGGTTACGAACCATGATAATATCATTGTCATCATCCTCGTAGAAAATGAAGGCACGTTCGCCATTGACCTTACAGGCGATGATGTCCTGGAGGTCAGAAAACTGTGTGATTCCAGTGATATCGACCTTCTCAAATATACTCTTACCAATGGCACTGTCAAAAAGGATGGGAACCTTGACAAGCTTGGTGAGAAGAGAGGAGCTCTCAACTGGAGATTCAGCAATAGCTGCTACAATTGGAGTGGCAGGGATGGTAGGTATGTTAGTAGAAAGGTTATCCATTATGATAAATAAAATAATAAAATATCTATATGATTAAAAAGAAAATGTATATTGTAAGATGGCGGTTAAAACATGGAGGAACGGCAGCACATGACTTTTATATGTTATAGTGAAATCTTTGCTTTCCTACTTTACCAAGTCGCATAAAAAATCATATTTATGTGCAAGAGTAACCCTTGTCACTATGATTATAAACTAAGGCGGGTGATTATCAAGATAGTAAGAATCTTTGTTATCATATTGGAAGGTATAAAGGTTTTGAAAACCTTGATTTATGGGGAGGCTTTGGCAATCAATTCTTTTCAATCGAGACCATAGAAGCTTTACCCAAAATGTACGGTTAGCTTAAAACAAGTGGCTCTGCCAATAAGCATTTGCGTTTTCTGGACAATAATGCCAGCCTCAATAATTTAATGCTCAAAGCATTTTGTATTTATAGCTTAAAAAACAGATGTTCCTATAGTGCTTAAACCAGGTGCGCAATCATTACTATCGTGGTAAAGGGCAAATGGCTGAATTCTAGAGTGTACATTATATTTTAAAACTTTGCACCACATCTCCAACTTTGAGGTATACACCAATTTAAAAAGTGCATATTTGGCCAAAGTTCACTAGACTTTGGGCAAAATGGGTTCCCAGGAATTGCATATGGATTGGCTCATGATTGAGCCAAAATCTGAGGGTCTATTTTTGTCTACCATAGATTCGTTCACTAACGAAATCTTCTAATATATAAACCTTGAATGCTAAAGGAAATGGAAAGTGGATATAGTTCAAAGGCCATAAATTCCATTTTGAATAAGTTAATGCAAAAATATATAAAAATGGGCACTATTTTATTATGGACTGGTCCAATTTTTAAAAGCACCAAGCCAGAGATTAGAAATTCGCTCAGTATATATTTAAACTATTTGTAACATTGTAGCTGAAAACAGCATACCAATGCTTATATAAATTGGCATTAATAACGACCAGATGTTTGCATTCTAGTGCTGATACTTTAGGCATAAATGAATAACGTTTAGCACATATAAATATATTATTTATTGATTTTTTATTTATTTTGCGTCTAATATGGTATCTTTTTTGGGTTAAAATAAAATAAAATTTCTATATACATTTATCTAAAAAATCTAGAAAATAAAATCGCATGTCTAACCAAGCCTTGGGGAAAAGCTATTTTGCTCTTGGCTACAATGTTTAGAAATGTTCGATTCTACTAAGCAGCGTTTTGTTGCATTGGTGGCTTGAACTGATTTCCAGGCATACTGCTGAACACAGATGGCTTTGGACCTAATGGAGGAGGGGGAGGAAAGCCTTGGAACTGTGGCTGCTGGGGAAAATACGAGTTGGGCCAGCCTGTTGGTGGCTGTGGCGGTCTGAACTGAGCAGGCTGCTGAGGAGCCATTTGTGGCTGTGAGAACTGCGGAGGTGCGAAATACATGGGATAGGGATGTTGTGGTGGAGGTGGGAACTGGAACTGCTGGATATTCGGAATTGGTCTGTCGTTGCTGCTAACAGACTTTTCTCCATTAGGTGCAGGCTGTTCCTTAGCCACCGAGTCTACAGGCTTTTGAGTTGGTTGGGGGTTCTGCATGCCAGGCTGTGGATTTCCGCCAGTCTCCATATGAGACTGAGTCTTGAGTTCAAAATGTGGGTACTGCTGTTGCTGTTGCTGTTGCTGTTGAGGCTGAGGCTGAGGCTGGGGCTGGGGCTGAGGTTGAGGTTGGGGCTGCACTTGTGGCTGTGGAATTGGTTGCTGGGGGTGTGGGTTCCCGCCAGTTTGCATGTAAGAATGAGTATTGAACGCAAAGTGAGGGTATGGATGAGGTGGAGGTGGTAGTGGTTGTGGCTGCTGCTTTGGTTGTGGCACAGGTGGTGGAGCTACCTGAACAGGGGGCTTAGGTGCTGGAGTTACGACTGGCTGAGGGCGTGGTTGGTATGCAAAGGGGTAAGGAACGCCGATGTGTCCTGGACCAGAATTGACGATGACTGTGCAGTTACAGCTGCTTCCACCGCTGTGCCCCTGGTGGGCATGGGCATTCGTGCTCTGGAAATGCTGGGCAGAAGCTGGGGCTGGTGGTGGCTGTGGAGGTTTGACCTGTGGCATTGGTTGAGGCTTTGGACCTTGGCCACAGCATGCCATTCCACATCCTCCAGGAACGCAATGCTGCTGTGGCTTTGGTGGAGGAGTTGGTTTCAACTGCCCTTGGCCACAGCATGACATTCCACATCCACCAGGAACACAGTGTTTACTTTGTTCAGATGATAAAGTACTTGAGTGACTGGTCTGCATTGACAACTTTGACATTTGGTCTGATATATTGGAAGTAGCACTCTTGCTTTCCTTGTCTTTAATAAATTCACCATTTCTTTGGCCTAGACATGTTTCGTAAACTTCCTTGTCAATTATACGGAAATCCTTATAATTTCTCCCTGAACGACATCCTTCTATCATGTATCGCAAGTTGTCAGTGTTAGTGACCTGGATTGAGTCACCGTTATCATCGGTATAAAGGAATCTCATTTTGCCACCGTGGTATTCTTTGAGCTGTTAAGCGAAAAATGTTGGCAGTGTTGTTAGAAAAGTTTGTATAAATAAATATTTGTATATTCAAACAAGTCAAAATTTATTTAAACTGCTTACCATGTCTTCAACTTGCTTATAAGTTGAGCTAGGATTAAGATCGACCAACTTGTAGTAGTAGCTGTCTTTGCTCTTTCTGGCAACGGCAACCTTGTAAAACTCTTGGCACATTTTGATATTTTCTTGTCTTAACAGCCTTAGCGTAATGTCTAATAATGGCGATAGTAATTGTGGTAAAGAGTAAAATCGGTAATAAACAGTAAAAGAGTATAGTTTTGTGATGTGGAATGTTAGGTATATTTAAGCTGGGCTGGCAACAGGTAAAATCCGTACTTCAGGTATCAAATTTTAAGAGTTCTATGGAGATAAAGGAAACGATATTATAGAATTAGGAATAGATGGTACTCGGTAAATATTGGTGTGACCACATACCATTTTTTATAGAAATATCAATATTTAGCACCAACATATACGATGTATTAGATTGGATTTTATGCCTTATGTTTAGAAATCTAATTCCATATTACCCTTTAGATTCTAAAGAAAATCTATCACTGACTCTAAGCACCTTCCCAGTGTAAACACATGATAGCTAGGGCTTACTAATAGCACAATAAAGAAAATTTGTAGCTAATGTTGTCAAGGATATCAAAATAGTCACGCAATGGTAGCCATATTTTTAAAATCAATTATAAAAAAGAAATGGGTAGTTATTTTTGAAGGGAGACAATTTGATAATCAACTATGATTGCGCCTTTAATGGCTGGCCACCAAAAGGTACCCTTCAAAAATTATGATACAAATCTTTTGAGATTTTGTTATTATAATCTTAAAAAGCGGTTTTATGCATGCAAGTTATGACACATAAATGAAATAATACAGTAAGAAAATTGGTAATGTTTATAACACCATACAGCACATGTCTATTATGCAAATTGTTTTTGCGTCACAAGGAAGAAATGCTCCATAGCGCTTCATCTACGCTGTTTGTATGACCAAGAAATAAGTTCATGTCTTGGAATTGGTGGCTCCTGTGATCTAACGTGTGTGCGTGCGTGTGTGCTGGGAGTGACATGATTAAAAAGCTTAGGCGGGAACCTCAGGTCGGGGCATTTGGTAAGTGGCAGGTGGGGGATTGTTCTGGCTACCATTTGGTCCCATGTTTCCTGAAGCTTGCCCACTGCCGCCGTTGCTACTGCCACCGCCATGGCTACTGGAATGGACGCTTCCGGGCCCAGGTATAGGCATGGATGTTGGAGCATTGCTTCTACCACTGGTGCTAGGTGGGCCGGATTGGTGAACAACAGAAGCAGCAGTTGATCCAACATTCAAGCCTATACTAGCCTGAGGCACTCCATCAATAGAATTGAGCTCTTCGATGGTCATAATGCGGATTTTGATGCTCTTTTTATGACGATTGCTGATAAGCATTTGGTGAAGCCCAGAGTCGTTCGAAACCAGCAGCTCATCGTCACAATCCTTGTAAACTACTCTAATATTGTCACTCGCTATTCCAAACAAAACGCGGGCCTATCATTGTATTCAAGCCAGACTTGTGGTCAGTCAATTGAATTCTATTTGAAAGGAATTCTTGTTGAACTAGCATTATTGTAAAATTGTCAACTTACTGCGTCTCTGACCTGGGCCCATGTGAGGTTATTCGGTTCGGCAATATAGTAACGGAAGTAAATGTCGCTGTTATAGCATAGCTTGAATAATACGCCCATATCCACTAATGTATAAATAAGGCTAAAGGGTTTTTTGAATAGCAAAAAATGGAAATAAAAGTTTAGAGGGCAACTAGAAGAATAAAATAGAGGCTAGTCAATGACAAAGGGAAGCTAATATATATCTGCTTTCTTGAACTTTTGTCCAAAAAAGAAGCTATCTGAAAAATCAGTATGCAAGACGCGAAACGCTTTGCCAAACAATAAGCCCCAAATTTACTAAGGCTGAATCGCTCTATGTACCCATTTATTCCCACAAAGGCCTGACTACTTTTGATAGATTTTCTGTATCCTTTTCATAAAATCACACCCTTATCATATTGATTACGCAGCCCCACTTTTTAGCTAGATGCGTTCTATATCTACCCAATGCTTGTGTGGATGTGATGTTTGTGTCATACGAAGCTTTGCATATTCATTTTTGAGCTATTCGCATTAGTATTGCTTGTATTGGCTCAGGATAAAATTATCAAATGCATCTATTGCCCATTGTTTGTCAATTAAACTCAACCAGGTGATGAGCAGTGTGTTCAAGTTGAGGGATTTAGAGCAATAAAATACTGGGGGGAGAAGGTTAGCGAGGGGGGTAAGTTGTCTTTAACGGGTCTTAGGTTTATGACAGCCCTACAAACTCCCATCAGGTAGTGACGACACAATTGTTTCGACCAATTATAGCAAAGGAACCATCCAGAAGGACCGACAAGCTTCTCAAAAGGTCTCAATGATCATAAAAGTGTTTCTTTTGATTTGTTTATGGGCAGCGTGTGTATGAGAAAAGTCTATAAAAGGGCATTTACATTGGAAGGTTTCCAAGCTTTCCTTACCTCTTTGTCGATTTTTTGTACATATAACATTTCAACACCTTGTGTATTTTTTACAGCACTCTGTATATAAGCCTATAGTCCCGATTACAAAATGGATACTGAAATATTCACCGAAAAGTTACTCGAAGCCCTGAAGAGTGGGATGGACAGCGCTCGCGAAGAAGGGCATAGCGAGCTATCCCCGCTTCACATAGTTTCTGCGATTGGAGAGAAGGGTGACGGATACCTACATAACATTGTCGAAATGGCTGGTGGAAAACAGCTGGATTTTGATCGCGCGATGAAGAAAGCACTTGTTCGTTTACCTACTCAGTCGCCTGCGCCAGCACAGATCACGCCTAGTCGAGCCTTTATATCCACTTTGGACAAGGCAAAGAAGCTGATGAAAGAGAATGGAGATCAGTTTATTGCCATTGATACATTTTTGCTTGCCTGTTGTGATGAAAAGTTATTCAAAAATGTCCTGTCCGATGCAAGCGTCAAAGTCGACAGTTTCAAGGACGCAATAAAGCAGTTGCGTGGGAAGCATAAGGTCGAGAGCCGTACGGCTGAAGATCAGTTCGATGCCCTTTCCAAATATGCAGTGGATTTAGTAGGCCAGGCCAGGAAGGGAAAGATAGATCCAGTGATTGGACGCGACGATGAAATCAGAAGAGTGATCCGAGTTTTGTGTAGAAGAACCAAGAACAACCCCATTCTCATTGGTGAACCCGGAACAGGAAAAACTGCTGTTGTTGAGGGTCTTGCTCAGAGAATCGTTCGCAATGATGTTCCTCATAATCTTCAATGTCGTCTCTTTTCTCTTGACATGGGTGCCCTCATTGCTGGTGCCAAATATCGTGGCGAGTTTGAAGAGCGCCTGAAGTCGGTTCTCAAAGAGATCAAGGACTGTGAAGAAGGTGCTATCCTCTTCATAGACGAAATTCATCTTGTTCTTGGTGCTGGGGACAAGGAGGGTGGCATGGATGCTGCTAATCTCCTCAAGCCAATGCTAGCACGTGGTGAACTACGCTGCATCGGGGCTACTACTCTCAAGGAGTTCCAAAAACATGTGGAGAAAGACGCTGCATTTGAACGTAGATTCCAGCAAGTCATGGTCAAGGAGCCATCAGTAGAAGACACGATTTCTATTCTTCGTGGCCTTAAAGAGAGATATGAGAACCACCACGGTGTTACAATTCAAGATACAGCACTTGTGGCTGCTGCTCAACTCTCATCAAGATATATCACTAACCGTTTCCTTCCTGATAAAGCCATTGATCTTGTTGACGAGGCTTGTGCAAATACTCGTGTCCAGCTAGATTCTCAACCAGAACAAATCGATCTTCTTGAACGTCGTCTCTTGCAACTCGAGGTAGAAGCCACTGCACTTGGAAAGGAGAAGGATCGTGCATCCAAGCAGAGGCTCAAGGCAGTCAATGAAACCATATCGAAGATCAGAGACGACCTGCAACCACTCAAGCTGAGATACCAAAAAGAGCGTGGGTTGCTGGACGAAATTCGTGACTGTAACCAGAGACTGGATGAGCTGAAGAACAAGGCTGATGAGGCTGAGCGCCAAAGGAATATCGAAAAGGCTGCAGACATTCGCTACTATGCTATTCCAGATTTGCGAAGACATATCGAAGAGCTGCAAAAGAAACAAGAGGAACGAGAGAGGGATGCCGCACTTGATCCCAATGATACTATGTTATCCTCTGTTGTCACTCCCGAAGAAATTACCGACGTTGTCTCCCGCTGGACAGGAATTCCTGTACAGAGACTCAGCCAGACACAGATAGATCGTCTCCTCAACTTGGCAAAGCGGCTCAAGAAATCGGTACTTGGCCAAGACGAGGCCACAGATGCTGTTGCCGATGCAATTCTTCGCTCCAGAGCTGGTATGGCCCGTGACAATCAGCCCACTGGCTCGTTCCTGTTCCTTGGGCCTACTGGTACAGGCAAAACTGAGCTTGCCAAGGCACTGGCCCGTGAATTGTTTGACGATGAAAAATACATGGTTCGCTTAGACATGTCCGAATACATGGAACCACACTCCGTTTCTAGACTTATTGGTGCACCACCAGGATATGTTGGCTATGATGAAGGAGGCCAGCTTACGGAGGTTGTGCGCAAGCGTCCTTATACCGTGGTACTATTTGATGAGATAGAAAAGGCACATCCAAAGGTTCTCAACATCCTTCTTGAAATAATGGATGATGCAAGACTTACTGATGGGCAAGGTCGCTTGGTTGATTTCAAGAATGCAGTTATAATCCTGACATCTAACATTGGGCAAGAAAGGATCTTAGAATATACATCAGATCCCTCTTTCTCTAATGCAGAAAATGGAGGTGACTCAGACCATACCCGCTTGCCGGAATATGTTCGCCAACAGGTTCTTGATGAGCTAAAGCTGCAGATGAGACCCGAATTGCTCAACCGGCTTGATGATATTATAATATTCGACAGGTTGTCTAAGGCTGATCTTCGCCGCATTGTTGGCCTCCAAGTCAAACTCATCGAAAGGAGAGTCAAGGACAAAAACATATCCATCCAGCTTGATATGTCAGCCACTGACTATGTACTCCAGCAGTCCTATGATCCATTGTATGGCGCACGACCTATAAAGAGATATCTTGAAAAGCATCTCGTAACCGAGCTGTCACGAAAGTTGATCAGAAATGAGCTGCCAGATAGCTCTATTGTCGAAATCAGTCATGTACCACATTCCAGGAATGAATTTGAATTTTCCATAAAACCAAAGCCTGTCGGTGAAGGTGGCATGGCAGTAGATGCAGTCTTTGATCCATTGCACCCACCAGCCAAACGCCAGTCAGATTTTGATGACGGTATGGAAATGGAAGGCTACTAGATGGATTTTTAATTTGCTTTTTTCTCAACAATATTGAATTTTGGTATTACATTTATACCTTCTGTTCACACTTTTTCTTTGTATCTACCATTATAATATAATTCTTTTAAATAAAAAACATTAAAAATTTTAAAGAATCTTGAATTGGAAAGTTTTCTACAAAAAGGAAATAGACAGATGTGTCTTTATTTCGCAAGCTATTAGGCATAAAAGACCACCAAAATGATTATCAAAAAAGTAATTACTATATGGCAGAGTCTCTCCTAGAAGTATACTAGGATAATTCCTCTAATGCTCTACCCAAAATGTATGGCTTATAAGCCAAACTTTCAGGAATGTTTGAGAGCACATAGGATTGTTCCCTTTTGATGAAGAACTTGCTATATGGATCATAATTTTCGAAGGGTGACTTTTGGTGGCCAACGATTATAGGGGAAAACACAGCCAAATGAGTGATC
>JANBPU010000334.1:0-16079 GCA_027575805.1 Mycoemilia scoparia | reverse complement strand
TTTCCCTTGCCATCAAGACAGTAAGAAAGTGCCGTGAACTTGGCACGGCTATTGTTAATGTGTTAAAAACTATATAACAAAGTCTCCCCTGGAGATGACATACACATCTATTGCTCTCGATTCGAACCATTCTTCAAAAATGCCTTTCCACTCCTGTTTCCTTCCAAAAATGATAGTATCCGGTGTCAGCAATCATTGTCAAGCATATCTCCTGATAGTCCCATCCACTGCATGAACCCAACATCTTGTTTGCATAATTGGGCACCAGTTGAATATCTTTCGACATGGGCATTCATATCAGCTAGCAGTACTCTCAAGCATAGCTTTAGTTTTTCCCCTAGTCGATACTGTCATTTGTTCTAAAAATACCTTAATGGGTATTGTTAAATAACTGCTGCAGAAACCAATTGATCATCAGCAACTTTCAATTGCAGAAAAAACATAACTTCCCAATTAAATCTATGTTGTATCAAACTCTATGGTTTCTGTTGTTAGGTCAAGAAGATAAATTTAATAGAGTGCTCTCTAAATTGTTTTAAACTGTTTTATAATCAATAGAATATATATATATATTATACACTGTTGTATTCCACCTGTGATCATTTGTAAAATGGCATTTATTAGCTCTTGGGTTTTGGCTAAATCGCAGAGCATTTGCTATGCAATTCCTGGGAGTCCATTCTTGTCTGAAGCCTTGTGAGATCTGACCAATTTGTGTAATTTGAGAAATTTACTTTTTTTAATTGCGTATTAGATCAGATTTTACAAGGATTTAGAAAAAAGTGAATCCTCAGTAGTTGTCTATTAAACAGCTTATAAAAGGGCCCAGCTTTGAGGACCAATTTCTTTCTGCAATACATTTAGCCCTTAGTGAAATTCGACCGTTTTTAGAGAAAAAGCCAATGTCATTTATAAATAATATTGGTTTTAAACTTTGGTTGATCTTTTTAAAAAAATGGTGCGATAGAAATCAGTATGTGGTTGGATTTCACAAGGCTTTGGGCAAAGTCGGTCCCTGGGAATTGCATATAAAATATCTGATGATTGGGGCCAAAATCTGATGGGGCCCATTCCTGCCTACTACCACAAAGATCCGATCACTAATGAAGTCTTCTCACGTGGTAAATGATATGATTGTAGTATGTCTATTATCAAACAATACAAATTGTAAAAAACAAGATACTATATAGTTGAACCAACACAGAGACAACGTAGTGACGATAATGGTGGTAATGATCTTTTCCAAGATCCAAGAATCTATCCCTATTACTGCTATTGCTGTTCTTTAGCAAAATCATGAACTCTATAATAATCCGGATACTTCCTAACCAGCTCCATGATTTCATTCTTTTGCTCAACCAAACTTTGTGGCAAACAATCATACACATCTTCGAACATACTAGGAATACTAGGCTTCTTTCTAGCCTCAGCATCACCAAAAGCCTTCAATACATCAGCTCTAATCTGTTTCTTTGTAATTTCTTGAACTTCGTCATTCCACCATCCCTGGTTAGTCAACCATTTTCTCATTCTAGTCAGCGGGTTATCATGCAAATTCCAATCCTCAACCTCCTTCTTTGGCCTATACGCCGAAGAATCGTCCGATGTACTATGATGCCCAACCCGGTATGACATGGATTCAATCAAGATTGGTTTATTCTGGGTCACAACTATTTCTCTGGCCTTTAGTGTTGCCGCATAAACAGCCCACACATCGTTGCCATCTACTCGAATCGTATCGATTCCGTAACCTATGCCTCGACTAGCTACGCCATCGCCCTTGTACTGTTCGACGGAGGGAGTCGAGATTGCGTACCCGTTGTTGCGACAAAAGAATATGATGGGGCATTCGAGAGTTGCGGCCATGTTTAGGGCTGAATGGAAATCTCCTTCACTGGCGGCACCTTCGCCAAAATAACAAATCACACATTGGCCATCTTCTTTGCCGTTGGAGTTGGGTGTTGTTGTTATTGAGGATCTTTTTAATGCATAGGCAGCACCAGCTGCTTGGGGTAATTGAGTTGCTAGGGGTGATGAGATTGTATGGAATCTATGTTGCTTTGATCCATAATGAACTGGCATCTGTCGGCCTTTTCCTTTGTCTAGGTCGTTGGAAAAACATTGGTTCATGACTTGGTCTAAATTGAAGCCTCTAAACAATAAAGCGCCAGATTCACGGTACTAAATAGAGATGGGAGTATAAATATATATAAGTCATGGTAGTGGAGGTCGTTACGTTATATTTGATATAGAGTTTTGGGGTTAGGGCAAAGATAATCATCATCATCAACTTGAGTACCAGAGAGTTGGTTAATTGAGGTGAAATTTTTCTGTACTTACTTGACCAAACATTGGATCATTTGGATCCATAGCCGCGGCACTGCCCACTATACCTTCTTCACCAAAACTGGTCATATAGAAGCTGATTCTTCCTTGTCTCTGGGCCTCATACAAAACCTGGTCCATGGCGTTCAAGGTCATCATGGTTTTGTACATTTTAATACCCAAATCTTTATCAACCTACACATCATACACAACAACATTGATATTGTTATTTTTGTGTTACTATATATGACATATATTTATAAGTATAGTCATAGTCAATTGACAAAGCTCGGGTGGAGAAGGTTACTTGCCAGATCCTTGTGCTCCTGATCGATCACTTTTCCATCAAAATCCATCATCTGGTAGGTAGGTATAGATTCCACCGAGCTCTTGAACACCATGTTGTGGGTATATTCGGACTTTAGAGCACCCGGATACGCAATCTTCTTTTTCAGTGCCTTTGATGTGGTTACAAGTGACCTCAAAATGGAATTTCTGGAATCAAGATTTCTTGTCTGTCTATTATTGCTATTGACATTTCCAGATAATACCAAAGGCGATAATCTGGAGTTGACAATGGTGGCTGGAATAAACCGATAGTTATTGGCTTTAGTAAAATACTTGGTGGTGGTTGACAGCATGGTATGGTTGTTGTTGTTGTATAAGGAAAGAAGAAAGGGGGGAATGGTAGCTGGTTGGTTGGAAAATAAATAGAAGGCTAACGCACAGACCAGAAAGTATATGGTTGTTGTCTATTGGCTAAAGAGAATATGTAATTATGATATCGCAAGACCGAAAAGTATGAAGTCCGAGACAACTATAACTCAATCTGTGTGTGTGTACAGGAAATAGGGAAATAAAGCAAGAGCAGCAGTTAAAGAGAAAGAAAAAGGAGGCAGAAGAGAGATGAAGGATCAGGAGAGAGGCTGTGTAAAGAATAAGGTAGGAGAATATAATGAGATGGTGATGGTCACGTTGGCTTGCAATGACGATTACAAAAGAAGCCCTCTCTCTCTCTGTCCACACACATACACACAAATGCACAACAATTGGGGACAGAGCAGGAGGAGAACATAAACAACTAGGCTCTCTTTCTTTCTCTCCCACTCAATCGCCTGATTCTCCATCCTAATGCCAAATATCCAATCTATCAACCCCCTGTAAACTTCATGTGGACGAGAGGCCAACAATAGGAATAGCCAAACCAACTGTATGCATGTCAAACTATGATCTCCGCAGAAAATAAGCAATATCAGCAACTCAGAAAGCAAAAGTAGCTTGGAACAGCCATCTAGTTTTGTTAATTACGAATAATTCTCCCACGGTATTCCAGTCCTCCGCGTCCCTCCTCACTCTTACTTTATTAGCTCTTTTAATCTTTGTTCTTTCTTGTCAATTATAAATACTAGCATTTGTAATTAGTCATTCGGTTCAGAGCTGCCGCCCACATAAACACACACACACACTCTCTCTCTCTCTTTCTCCATATTTCTTCTTAGATATAACACTAGAAGCAGAGGTTATATCAGCGGCTACGATTGATAGACCAACAACTATCTTGAAAGTACATCATATAGACACACAGATGCACATGGCTGCAAAGAAGCTGAGAAGCATATATAAAACAGCATACCCCCGTTTGTCATCTAGGCTAGGCTAGGCTAGGCTTGTGCGCGTGCATGTTTCTGCTTGAAGAATGGCTGTTGTTGTGTATCCTCTTGGTTAATTTGACAACTATCCCACGACCACGTGACCACTTTTTACTGCCCGATTGGCACAGTCAGAGTCATAGCTGTGGTGGTGTTGACCACAATCCTGTAACCTGATCATCATGACCGATAGATTTGATTTGATTAGTGTGACTTGCAAATGATCCCATAGGCTCAACAGACCGGCTTCGTCGTTTGGGTTTAATCGGGGTAATTGGCTTTATATTCTGAGGCGGTTGTAATACAAAGGAGGAGGAGCAACAGCGAGAAGGTTAGAACACCGCCACTATCATCGGGATAAATAGCACCAGCTCTTTGAGATTGCAGCATGGGTTGTTGGTGATGATGATGATGATCTTTTAGTGAGCTGTGCCGTTTATTTGTCCAGACAATCAATCAATGATATGGGCATAAGTGAATAGATGATGATGATGATGAGGATTGACTACTATAGTATCACATATCATATGGATCATAATTTTTGAAGGGTGCCTTTTGGAGGCCAACGATTAAAGGGGCAGCAACCACAGCCAAGTAGGCGATCACCATTTGTTAGTAAATGACCACCCTTCAAAGATAGCCACCCATATTGTCAGCATTGTTCTTTCTTGCTGGATGGGCATTCCGGACCACAGTATCAAGGTCTCTTTATTGGCCCGAGAAGAAGGTAAGTTCTGCTGGGCTGGAATGGCAAGGAAATAAGGCTGACTCTGCTTGATATCATGGCTCTGGCCATACATAAAAGGCGTCTTATTTCCACCCAGCCCTATAAAAAAGGAGTGATCAAATAGTACCTCTCTCTCTCTCTCACGGCCTCTTCTGTAGTACAAGAAAAAAGTATTAATAGTATTTTGTGTTACGACTCTTGGTTGGCGAAGGAATTAGTGGCCACACACAGACACAGAGAGAACTGCCATCAGAGACCGCCTATCATCGTTTCGGCTACTTTGTTTTTTGTGTATCTGTGTTGGTGCTAAATTAAGCAACAGTCAACCAACCATCGGTCCAATGTGGTTTTTGAGGCTTGAAAAGCTTACCAATAATTGGTTGTAGTGCTGATCTGTGTTGATATACACATATGGGGGAGAGAGGTAACAGCCAGCCAAAAAGCTGGGTAGCTTCCATTTTGTGGTTGGTAGATGAATTGTATATGTGTTGATGGGTGATGGACCAACAGAAGAAAGTGCTTCCAACAAATACTGCATAGCCTTGCCCCGTTTGAATGAATGGATAGAAGAAGGCTATTCTACACTCACCCACGCGTTGAGCTTTGTTCGGTCAACCATAGCTTTTGTATATGCGGGGACAGGGACTGAATGCTTTGCTGGATGAACCCCTATGCTGCTATACGGATGTTTAGTCGGCACGTATATACAATTCCATGTGTTTGGTTATCCAACCAATATCTTCACCAGAAAGAAAGAAAGAAAGCGGAGAGGGAAGATAAGATGGCAGTAGCAATGATGCTGTGTTGGTAGTGGCGGCGGTTGTGGCTTTAAAGACCCAACATTGAGAGACTAGTGGAATATCCACTTTTTTCTGTTCTTGGACAATTTATAGGAACCTTGTCCACATTCCATTTACATCACATTAGTACATCTGTCTTTTCCTCTCACACAAGCTTTTCTCAGCCTTGCTTATTTCTGCTCTTTAATATTCTTTGTTCGGGTTTCTAAAACCATCTTTATAGTCCCAAACAGCAACAACAGTCTATACAGCTGCAGGTATGTAATGCAACATCTTTTTTGATGCTTTGCCAGTCTATCGCCATTTCACTTATTTAATGTTATGCTGTGCGCCTTGACCTACATAACTTTACATATATTCCAATGTTGACTCGCTGCTGTTACCAAATTAATACACTTGTCAATCTACCCCACCCTTTGTCTTCTTTGTTCCTTCAACTACTAACCAACCCACTACGGCCACTGTAGTTGGTGTTGATGCATAATATCCATTTGTCTACGTCTCTGGCTCTGTCAGCTTGTCGCTATTATTACTGCTCGAACTCGCCACCATTAAAGCAGTAGTAGCAGCAGCAGCAGCAACAGTGGTAGAGCAGCGATACTTGTCCTTTTCTTCTCTTTCTTTCAAATCCCAAAACCACCTCTTGTTTGTCCTTTTTCCTCACCGTTATCCGTTGCATTTTCACCTATTGTTTCTCTATTTATCCGTCCTCTTTATTGGATTGTCTCCGATTCATTTCCTTTGTGTTCTTACTTGCCACCACCATCTTATGCCCAAATCAACTAACCAGCCGACTAACTGACAAACAGATAGACATCCATTATTTGCAGTAACTGCGTCAATACCGATAACAGCGCCTCACTAAGGAAGAGAAAAAGGGCAGGATTCAAGCCCAAAATGATGTTCACCATGACGGCTATAGTTATAATCAGCATCCTTGGTTTTGCCCTGATAACTACAATTTCCACATACTTTGTATTGCGGAAGCTCGGGTTAATATCCAGTAACAGTCGCTTAAAATCCAAAAGCCGACGCCATCAAGCTACAGCCGTTGCTGCTGATAGTGATCCTCGAGATGTTGATGGTATCTCATCACCTTTCCAGATTTTAATCCCAACATTTACTAACCATAACAGTCACAGTCACAGCCGCCGCCGTAGTATTAGTAACAGCAGCGGCAGCAGCAGCAGAAATATTATTCGTAGTGGTAGCAGAGACATTGAAATGGGATTAATGCCTCGTCATCATAATGAAGACGATCAACAACAAACTCATGGCGTGTCTATTTCACAAAGTACTACGATATCAACTCTGGTTTGTAACAACAACGACAATAATAATAATAATAATGGTGGTAGTAGTAGTAGTAGTGACGACCATAAATCCAAAAAGACCCCCAAGTATTACAACGATAGTCACGCCAGCGAAATAGATATTGTTGAGGAAAAAGATCTGTATATTGAAAAGTATCGTCGCGACCACCCAATTGACACATCGGAAGGAATCCTGAATTCCGAGGAAATCGACTATGTATTGGAAAATGGCGTGGATGCATGGAAGCTCCAAGTTGATAGTCCTGAAATCATTGATAAAGTCGAGGTAATGGATGGACTGGATGTTACATTCAAAGACACTGCATTCCCCTCCTCCATAATCTCATCTGCCGGTGCTAGCGGCAATGATAGTAGTAGCACTAGTAACAATAACAATAGCAATAATAAGAATGAAGTTTATGGAGTTTCGATACTATCAAATATCCAATTCCCTAACGAACAATTAGTCTATTACTATGAAGTCAAAATCGAAGAATTCAATAACCAAGGTTCAATGTCCGAAACTTCTTCCACCACCACCACCACCACCACATCTCAAGAAGAACATGTTGCTGATATCAAGAAAGCTACAACAACTACAAACATTGCTATCGGTGTGGCCATGAAACCCTTCGTTCCATTGCGTATGGCCGGCTGGGTCAACTATTCTGCCGCATTCCATACTGAGTCCGGTAAAGTCTATGGAGGAAGTCGCCACAAAATATTGGCAACAGCCATGACCAAATCCCCCCCTACCAACTCTGCTGCCCACAACCACTCCTCTCCTGGTGGTGTCATTGTGATGCCAAATGATGTGATCGGCATTGGCTGGCGCCCAAGATCAGGCAAAATGTTTGTTACCAGGAACGGCGAAATCATTGCCAAGCTAAAAACGCCCTGGGCACGTAAACGACTGTATCCCGTGATATCGACAAATGGCCCGGCAAAGATTAGTGCAAACTTTGGGTCTCGAGGATTTGTGATGGCAAATGCAAACATCCAATGCTGGGGCCTGGCACCACCTGAAGGCATGGGTCCGCCGCCGCCAATGTATGGGTGCCAGGATGAGTCGATTTTGTTAGCGTATACACCGCTTATCCATGCTGCTGCTGCTGCTGCTGCTGCTTCTTCTTCTTCTTGTTCTGCAAGTAGTAGCGAGTGTGGAGATCAAGAAAATGAAGACCAAGTTGGTGGTGGTTATCATCTACGTACAAATAGCGATGTATCAGCTCTTACATTGTTTAGCAATGGCGCTGCTAATAGTGACGCCATCAATGGGGATCAATCGATTTTGCCACCACCAGATTATGGCTATCATCAACCTAAATCTATTGATGATAACAGCAGCAGCAGCTCTCCATCTACTTCAATGGCATCGAGTCTATTACAAGTTCCGGCTTATTCACATGGTGGTGGTGGTGGTAGCGGCAACCGTGGGGGGTTAGTGGCGGCGAGCTTTAAACCTGGTGACAGCGGCGATCTTTTGTTATTGTCACCATCTCTAACCAGATCTCGGTCTGACCCAAGAGAAAATGCTGCTGCTGCTGCTGCTGCTACTACATACATTGAGACCCCAAATCGAGATCAAATAGAGTCAGACACACAAAATAATGATGATTCGGCTCAAGTGTCTTCCCGGCCTCATCCTTCTCAGTGTTCTATAGTCGTTGCTACTTCTGTCTAAACTGTCCCTCTCTCCCTCGCCATGTCTTGAGTTCTTTCTTTTAGCTACTATATTACACAATACCGCTTTTTGATGTCTCTGCGAGATGAATTGGTGATTTATAACCCACCACCACCACCACCACCACCAACGACCTACTTGACCTTGTTTTTGTTTTTGTTTTTAAGCTTTATGTAATTATATAGATACACGCGCACACATTCCTAACACAACTCAAAATCCAGATACAATATTATTATAGTTAGTATTATTGGCATTGATGAATTGATGTTTATTTTGACGTGATAAAACTATTTATATATTGATTTAGTATTGTGGATTAGATGGATAGATCGATCGATCGATCGATATAGGGGGAAATAGTAGCATTTTAACAGTTTATGATGGCAGACCGCAATAGCCACCGAATTTATTAACCTATCCATCCATCCATCTATTTATTTATCCAACTAACTAACTAACTAATTATTTATTTATCTATTTATCATGTGGTTTGGGTTTATTATAAAAGATGGGGTACTCTGACCTTTGGAACAAATAAAACAGCAGATAAATCACGTGCAAGTCACAACTCTAGGCTCGGATGAGAAAGAGTGGGGAATCAACACAAAGGATATGATACGGATGACTGACTATGTGCTGTAGCCTTTCATAACCACTGGTGATTATGATGATTGTGTGTATTTTGCTTCTCTCTGTCTCTGTCTCTCCGCAGTGATGAGCCTTTATAGGTGGATGGACGCCATGTGAGACCGTATTAAATTTAAATGGATTATGCATGTGTGGGAGTGAAAACGCTTGCTACTGCTTGGTGTGGGTGCCAGTGTAATATAGGCAAGAAGCCAAAGTTAGTCATAAACCCACACCACCACGCCCACCTCGCCATTCGGCCCAACTGCGATATGAAAGCTTCTTAGGGCGTGTGTGGCTATAGTCAATTGTAACTAGCTGCTGCTGCTGCTGCTGCCAAAAGAAATTGCTGGTAAATGGATGAGTACAAGAAGCAGCATGGGAGGCCATTCGATTATGAGTGAGTGCAGTTGGAGTGGGAGAAGGTTAGAGGAGAGCGCGTGTGACTGATGTGATGGCTGGATTGGTGTTTCTGTGTAGATCTAAAGCAGACAGGCATTTTGTTGTATGCGCCATTTTTAGCCGACACAACAACGCATCATCGTCACGCAAGCTTGTTGTTATTCAAAGGCCCGTTTGTTTTCTCCATCTTTCTCTTGTAGTTAAGGCTTTGCTACATTAATTGCGTATAAAGAGCCTGACACCACTTTTGCTTTCCTTAACCGCCAATTCTCTTTGTCTTTTATTCTTTCATTATTATTATTATTATTACAATACGCAGTCATATATCACTCCCTCATATACATCACAGCACAGTCACTTTTGCCTTTCTTCATTTCCCCGCATTCTAGCAGTTGTGTTCAATTCACAGCTTCTCGCCCCCCCACACACACACACCCCGCCTTCAGCCGCCATTACACTAAATAGTACGACAAAGACCAGTGTTAAATAAGCAGCCATCATGTCGACCAGCACTACTCCCTGGAACTTTTATACGACCTTTCTGGTTGCCGGCATGTTGCTGACCGGAACGCTCAACACCTTGCTGGTGAAATTACAGGACAACCAATGTGTATCCAATTGCGACGATCCCGATCCTGCCAACCACAAATTGTTCGAACAGCCTACATGGCAAACCCTCAATATGTTTGTGGGCGAAGCACTGTGTTTAGTTGCACTTCATTTAAGTATCCTTTATCAAAAATGGAGAGGCGTTTCGGCGGCCGGTGGAGAAGGCTACGCAGCACTACCTGGTGGTAATGGCGGCGATGTTGTAGTTGATAGCCAACAATATCCTGGTGACCATTCAGCTCTTCTTCAACACCAGAATCAACATGGCTCTTCTTCTTCTTCAGGTGCAATCGAATCCAACAACAACAACAACAACGCTTGTCATCCTCAGGCTTCTTCACCAGCCGAAAGCTCCTCCACCTCGGATAGCAGCAGCGTCGGTGAACCCAAGCCACTAACTGGATGGAAAACCCTACTAATGTGGTTCCCAGCAATCTGTGATATATGCGGAACAACCCTAATGAATGTCGGTCTTCTGTACACAACCGCATCAGTTTACCAGATGCTAAGAGGCGCAGTTGTTGTATTTTCTGGCCTATTCTCGGTTATATTCTTGCGCCACCGGCTCCGTGTATTCCAATGGATTTCATTGTTTTTGGTTATGCTGGGTGTTGGATTAGTTGGACTTAGCAATATTATTGCATCTCATGGTGGTGAAAACCAACACCAACATGACCAAGACGACGACATCAACAACAACAACAATTTCTCATTTGTTACTACAATGGTCATGCCTCAGGCCGAAAAATCTGCCCTTGGAGTTACTTTGGTTCTTTTGGCCCAGGTATTTTCAGCCACCCAATTTGTGTTTGAAGAATTGATCATGAGGTCCTACAGTCTAACTCCTATCAAGGCCGTTGGCCTGGAAGGTATATACGGATTGACCACAGTCTCGGTTGCAATTCCTATCCTCCATGTACTGATCGGCCGTAGCCATCCCGGAGGTTTCTTTGACGCTTGGAATGGAATCCACGAAATCACTAACACTTATGGAGTTTGGTCAACCGCCATTTGGGTCATGCTTTCGATTGCCTTCTTCAATTGGTTCGGCCTATCGGTCACAAGGACTGTTAGTGCTACTTCTCGCTCAACCATTGATACTTGTAGGACTTTGTTTATTTGGATGGTTAGCTTGTATCTTGGTTGGGAAACTTTCCAATGGCTTCAAGTTGTGGGGTTCTTGATCCTTATTTATGGAACCTTTGTGTTTAACGAGGTTGTTAGATCTCCATTCTAAAAGAATGGTGCGATACCGCTTTAGTTGGTTGGTTTAGTAGTGGCGGGTGTGCGTTGATGCGACAGACATTTCCATTACTATACAACTATTATTGCCTATTCCTTATTCTATTTATAATTTTATAGAAATTTCTTTATCTATCTATTCACTTATTTTTGTTTAGTTATCGTTGTTCTGTTCTCTCTATGTAGCTTTTACATATCTCGGGCTCTCCCCCCTCTCTTTCTATTTTGTTGTTGTTATTGTAGCCAGGATGAGCCATTGTATTGTAAAACATGTTATTTCTACTAGCACTACTACTCTCATCATTTGCAAACATTTATATAAAACTAAAAACTAAAATAAACTACTAAAAAGACTACAACTACAACTACAAATATCAGAATCTCCTTTGAAAGTGTACCAGAAGAATGCCCTGGATAATAGCCAATAATATGTCAGACTCAGGCTAAATGTATGACAACTTATGGGCTGATTTTCGGGGAATGTATGAGGGATACCCAATCTGTTCCCTTCAGATAGAGAACTTGTCAAATAAACATTAGCAGATTAAAGATGAAATTGAACTATACATTATAGGTTGTTATTGCTATGGTTAATTAGGTGGGTGGTGGATGAACTAATCGGGCTAACAGACAGGCTATCATCGCCATTGTCATCCTCATTATTGCTACTACCACTCCTACTCAATCTCATCTTCCTCTCCTTTTTCTTCTTGACGACCTCCATTATTTTACATTTAACTCTCCCAACCACAAAAGCACACCCCATGCCAACCACAATAAACAGCACGATCCACAACACCAAGAACCCAAACATGCTCCCATACACCTCGACTCTTTGGGGCTGGCAAAACGATCCCTGGAACGAATACATGCCCCTCAAAGTCTGATAAAACGACGCAAAATACAACGAAAGCATCGTGATCGGCGCCATGACATAAAACTGCGGATTACTGGGGATGTTTGCCTTCTGTCTGAGCCCGGCCGCATCAAACAGCAAAGAGGTCCGGCGGTTGCGGATTTCATCCAAAATGGCGTCTTTTGTGAATTCCCTGGCATTAAGTACGGTCCAAGCATAGGCTGTGTCTGGGCTGTGCACGTCGCTTCCGGTTACCATCGAAAAGCGGTTTTTATTTTCGGGCCGTTGGAGTAGCTGGTAGGTTGGTAGGTCGAATGTGCTGACGTTGATTACTTCAAATCCATCGACTCCCATGTCCATCAGAGTTTGTCGGGTCGGATGGTCAGGCAGAGTGGCAATGTTCCATGGAAGCTCTATTTTTGTCGACCAGGGAATGTGGTTTACTATCACCATTCCGCCCATCTCGTGCACCTTGTCTATTACTTCCCGCATGTCTTGGTCGGTTGGGAATGCTGGGTGGACTGGGATTGTTTGGTTGATGCCGATA
Source organism: Mycoemilia scoparia (assembly GCA_027575805.1). Lineage (NCBI taxonomy): Eukaryota > Fungi > Kickxellomycota > Kickxellomycetes > Kickxellales > Kickxellaceae > Mycoemilia > Mycoemilia scoparia. Next base: position 3,295 of record JANBPU010000334.1, on the reverse strand, counting down.
AAGTTCATGTGAATTCTACAACAGCTATTTATTATGAGGTATATTTTTTGTTGGTAAGAGTTTTATAGTCACAGTAGTGTGAGTGAGCGAGTGAGTGTTTGTTTGCTTGAGATAGATAGATAGATAGACTATATATGAGGCAAATTCTTACCTGTATTCCATGCCTGGTATTACAATAAATTCTCCTGGATATTTTTCCTATAAATAAACCAACCAATAATATAAATTTTAGTTATTATTTATTATCAAGCAAATATAATTGCCGTTGTTGTTGTTTTCTTTTCTTTTTTTGAAATAATAAATGTTTATATAATACTTACTAAGGCATATTTTTCTGCTGCCAATCCACCAGAAACTGTTTGATGATCAGTAACAATCAACGCATTATATCCATTAGCTATAAATAAATAAATAAATATATATATATATAAACCAAAACACCCCCCAATTCCAAATTAGAAACATTTCAAAATCCTAATAACCAACACCATAAAATTTCCTCTTACCTCGAGAATATTCAACAAGTTGTTCAGGCGTCATTTTTCCATCAGAATATGTAGTATGACTATGCGCATCCAATAATATATTATAATTCCCAAAATCCGGATCCATAGGAGTCAAATATGATCGAGGATCAGTAGTCCAATTAAATTGGGCTTTAGAATAATCTGTAGAATCTTTGGTCATTTGAGTTGAAACCGGAATCATGATTAAAAATAACACAAGAAATACAAGCAGGGTTATTCCCAAAATTTTGATAAATTCAAATCCAAGTTTCTTGATAGTATTATTAGAGGTTGTTGTTGTTGTTATGGCTATCATGTTCTTTATCATTTGACAAAATAATTCATGTCCTTTGCGTTTGGGATTTGGACTCGATAGCGGTGACGGTGTTTGGGGATTTCGGGGTTTATTGGAAAACCAACCCAAGTATTGTTCCTTTTCTTTTATCATATTCTTGTCCTGGATACTGGTTACAGTGGTTGTGGTGTTACTTGAATTGGTGTCATTAGTTGTATCGTCATAATGACCAGTGGCTAGTGAATTTCTAGTACGGATAGTTTCTTTGTTGGGATGATCGTAGAATGGCGATGATGATGACGACGGAAGTGACCCGTATTCATATGAAACTATTGGGTCATTATCCAAATCTTTTTTTTTGCCTATTAGCTTGCGACTATTATCTTTGTTGTTATCCATTTTAGATAATAGCCGAAATGTTCAATATATGAGTAGTGTGATGATGATGACGATGAAAAAAGACAATACAAAATGTGGTAAAAAATAGTCTTAAGATTTGTTTCCTATAAAAGGTTATCGATAGTTGAATTTATCAAAGCAGTTATGCACTCAAAGCGGATGGATTGTGCAATGCTGCTATAAAGAGAACAGATCGATCATATACCAATCTACCAATCTATGCAGATATTAAATTTGTCTCTCCTCTTCAAATATACAATGATTTAGAATGAATAAGCTAAAGATGCTCATAAAGAATATAAAATAAAAATCAAGAATGAAAAAGGGACTTGTCTTTTGGGTTCTAGAATATATGTCACATACACACATACATATATGTATATATATATACATTGGATTATCTACATCACCAAAGAAAATGGGTACTTGATACTTGATTTCTCTATCCATGTATTTTGGCACAAATCACGTTTGCTGGTATATCCTCATTACTTAGTGATCATTATCCAGGATGTGTATAATATGATACGATATCTGATTAATGATATGACATGTGGATGCGTGCGAGTGACTGACTGGTTGACTGCTGAACCTTCTTCTAGACTCAAATAATTAATAGTGATTGATAAAACAAAACAAAGAATAGGCCTTTGACTATTGAATATTAATATCTTGATGAGCCACGTGTAATGATTCTTGATATTCTAATGTCCTGTGATTTATATTGTCCCGATTCCATTGGACTCCCTCGTTTCCATCCTCGTGGTTGTGACTGTAATCGTGATTTCGCAAACAAACCTTGCTATAGCAGGCGGAAAGAAGGATATTGTAGATGCTCCCACATGGTAGATCACTATTCAAGTATTGGGGAAAAGTAAAAGACCATGTGATTCTGCTTTACATTTAAAAGCATATTTTCTTCTGGTATTATACTACTACTTGTGGTAGTAGCGGTAGTTTGGAGATTTATTTTCTTTTTTACTGAATTGTCTGTATTAATAGATATTGCCCTTGAAGAGATCCTGCTTATTTAGTTTTGTAGAAAGGAAACCAATAACTGCATCATTATTCAATTTATTATTGATCAGAAAACTAAAATAAACTTTAGAAGTGCAACTTTATACATTATTAATGTTCTTGTTTCTTGGTTAATTAACTCTTTTATTATTACAGTATAAAATAAATTTGCTTATAAATATTATTTTTGTTACATTAGTTTGATATTTCTTTTAAACATTGAGAGAGTGAGGAATTATTAGACATCGTTTGGTATTAATACAACATCATTTTTTTGAAATATTCTTTATAGATAATTTACAGCTAAAAAGGTAAGTTTCTTAGCTCTGCAAATTACGTATTTATATATCACTATTGTGCTATTTGGATAAAGTTTAAAATGACGTAGAGACAAAAATAGACTCTCAGAAGCTACATAACAAGTGCTCTGTGATTAAGCCAAAATCCAAGAGCTAATAAATGCCATTTTAAACATGATCACAGGTGTAATACAAGAGTGTATGTGATGTATTTATTTTTTTATTGATTGTAAAACAGTTTAAAACAATTTAGAGAGCACTCTATTAAATTTGTCTTCTTGACCTAACAACAGAAACCATAGAGTTTGATACAACATAGATTTAATTGGGAAGCTATGTTTTTTCTGCAATTGAAAGTTGCCAATGATCAATTGGTTTCTGCAGTGGCTATTTAACAATACCTATTAAGGTATTTTCAGAACAAACGATAGTATCGACTAGAGGCAAGGCTAAAGCTATGCTTGAGAGTACTGCCAGTTGATATGGATACCCATGTCAAAAGATATTCAATTGGTGCCCAATTATGCAAACAAGATGTTGGGTTCATGCAGTGGATGGGGCTATCAGGAGATATGCTCTGCAATAATCGCTGACACTGGATACTATCATTTTTGGAAGGAAACAGGAGTGGAAAGGCATTTTTGAATAATGATTCGAATCGAGAGCAATAGATGTGTATGTCATCTCCAGGGGAGACTCTGCTTATATAGTTTTTAACACATTAACAATAGCCGTGCCAAGTTCACGGCACTTTCTTACTGTCTTGATGGCAAGGGAAA
>JANBPU010000333.1:0-16091 GCA_027575805.1 Mycoemilia scoparia | reverse complement strand
TAGCTAGTTTTCTAGTGTCTTTTGAGGTTTTTTAATCTTTTAAAGTTTCTATTAAGTATAAAACAATTATATATCTGAGCCAAGAAGGCCATCTTTCTTCTCTAAATCTTTTTTATACCTATTTGAAGCCAACTCTTAGTAGGCTTGAAATAAATATCAAAAAAAGATGCCCCCTGCTGAAGGGAACCCCTTCAGCATCTTGCAGGAGAACGTTCCGACCCCCACCACTACCACCACCACCTCTTCCACCACTTCCCCCACTGCCGCCGGTGGGGCCAGTCTCACCGCCGCTGATACTTGCGGCGAGCAAGCCCTGGATAGGGCAACTGGAGGGCCAACGGGCCCTACCAGCACCACCAAATTGGCAGCAGATGGCCAAATTGGCACTGCTGCCAACACCACTGCTGCCTCAGCAGCAACAACCACCAACACCGCTGGCCTACTGGCCAGCACCACCACCACCACTACCACCGGCACTGCAGCAGCAACGCCGCTGCCTCCACAACCACCACCACCACCATCAATGCTGCTGCCACAGCCACCACCACCATTGCCCCAATTAGCACCGCTGGGGCAATTGCCACCCCCAGCGCTGCTAATTCAACAGCAGCGCCTGCCGATGAGGGCAGATGGGAGGTGGCAAGGGCTGGGAAGAGACGTCGCAGTCTCAGCCCCCCCCACAGCGACCACCACTGGTATTGCCAGTGGCCGCCGTTGCCGCAGGAACCGCGGTCCCTGCCCTTCAAACTGCAGAAACACTGGGAGTGGGCCTGAATCGGGCCAAATTTCAAAAAGTGGTCCCAATTCGAAGGCCCACTTCCAGCGATTCCAGCAGCAGCAGGCAGCGGTGCTCCGTAGAGCACCGCACCTTACCCTGCCTGAGCTGCTTGCTGAAGTGCCGAAGTTCTCCGGCTGGGCCCGTTCGATGTGCGACCACATCGCTGCCGTGGTTTCAAAATACAAAAAAATGAATAAGAATACAAAGGGGAAAATTGACAAATCCTTCCTCCAGGCAGCAGCGGGAGATCAGGGATTTAATTACACCCACTCCCCTGCAGAGACTAGCTACAGTCTCCTCCCTAACAGTAGGGAGGCTCTTTTTGCCATGCTGGATCACCCTTTTGAATGGGAGGGTAAATCTTACCCTTGGCTGATCAACGGATCAGTGGTGATCCCAATGGTGCTGCTGAATGCTCCTACCAAGGTGACGGGACCCATAATTCAGGCTGCGCTGAGGCCTTATGGGTCGATTTCTAATTTGAAACCCCAGCACTGCCAGGGTGATTGGTACAGTGACTGGTCGTTCACCTTGGAGTCACCTCCAGATGGTGGTGCTCTCCCTACGGTTGTCAAGTTCCATGGCCACCCGCGCCCAATAAAGATCATGCCAGCCTCAAAGGCTATCTTTTGCTTGGAATGTGGCACAGCAGACCCAGACATCTGCTGCTGCCATGACAACATAACACCAGAGGTTCTTGCTGTTCCAGCAGATAGCAGGCAAGGCCCTGCTGGTCCAGCACCCTCCCTCCCTCAAACTTCTTCTCCCTCATCTGTGGAAGATAGCAGGCCAGGCCCTTCCACAGCAGTCACTGCAGCTACACCGGTAGTTGCCCCATCTCAAGCTCCAGTCTCAGAGGCTGTTGTAACTTCACTCATGGCCATAGAGGCCCCTACCAGTCCCGAGCTCACTGCTCCCACTGCTACAATGGAACCCACAGATGATATCATGGCTGTAGATGATTCACCAGACTTATCCTCACAGGTTTCCCATAGTAACCTGCCCAAGCAAATGGCCCCAAGCACCCGCCTTGCGAGGACCTCTGGTACTAAGACTACTAAGCACTCTGGGATTAGTGCTCTCCCTTATGCAAGAAATACTATAAAGTTAGCTCTACCAGCCACAATTGAGCTGGACTGGGCTGAAGAGGTTGAGAAAGACCTGCCCGCTCCAGCTCCTCAACCAGCTGAGCCTGCTCCACAGTCCAAGGAGCTGGCTAGCCTCACAACAGATTTGAAAGACAGTCCTATCTGGGGCTCTATTACTATTGGATTGAGATCTCTGCGAATGCGTTCTGGCTCTGCCGACGCCTGATGATTACACTCAATAGCGATGTGCCTGAATACCGTGCTCAAAACAGTGCGAGGAATCAGGCCTTAAACTATCCACAACAATCATCCACTCCAATGCATCTCCAAACCACTCAATCTCATGACCCTCATACCTTATCTGATTTTACTTCTGTCCCATGCCCCTCTGGCACTGCGGACCTAACAAACTTTACTGTCATTACTCTCAACCTCCGTGGCACTGGCTCAACTGGCCTCTCTAGAACTTGCATCCTTAAGGAGATTCGTGCCTTCATCACATCATGGCCCTCTCCCCCAGATATAATTCTCTTACAAGAATGCAACTCTGGTGAGAGCCCGACTGATATCTTCAAATACCAACTCCCCATATTCCAAATCCACCATCCACTGGCTTCTCCCACTACCTCTAAACATGACCTTGCCACTCTAGTCTTGAAGGACTTTGGCACAAGCTCCTCTCTAGAGGCCCTCTCTGACCAGCGCTTTACAGTTACCTTAATTGACCAATATGCCCTGGCTGTCATCAATGCCCATGCTACACCCCATCCTGGTCCTGGAGAATTCCAGTCTCTAACTCAAATGGTCCAAGCCCTCCAAGATAAGGGATGGACAACTATAGTAGCAGGGGACCTCAACATCGCTCGCTTCCCATATGACCGGAATACTTCTACCCCACAACGCTCTGACCGGGTTGCTTCCCAGGAAGCCTTCGAGAGACTCCTGACTGACAATGACCTTGTTGACATTGTAGATTTTCTTCATCCAATCCCACCAGACTCGGATCCTAATACCTTCAAGCGGCTTAACTTAATGACCTTCAGGAGCGCTCAGACCAATGCTAGAGAATGGACATCCCGGATTGATTATGTCCTTCTACCCTCCTGCTTCACCCCTTTCTCATCCTCATCCCAGATTCACTGTCTCCAGAGCTCAGATCACTGTGCTGTCATAGTCTCTGTAAAACAATCACAAATTCCACCAGCCCAGGGATTTGTCAGGGTGGGATACTGCATCCCCCCTAAGGACATCTCCCTCAGATGCCACCGCCATAAGGTTGATTCCCTTCTCAAAGAACATCTCGTGCTTGCCAGCAAACAGACTAATCCTTTCCTGATATTTGGCAACATGCTCGATAAACTGGTTAATTACTTTAAAGAGGACACCAGAAAGAGGGACCAAACCTCCCTCAAGTCCCTGACCAAGGTCCTAAAGACCTTTAGAAAGCTCTCCGCTAGCCGCCGCTCCCCCAGGACCACTTCGATACTCTGTGACCTAGAGCAACAGGCCCTCGATCTTACAACAGCAGCGGGAAAATATGCACAGAGATCTGCTAGTGCTAAATGGCTACTGAAAGGAGACCGCATTAATGAATGGACTACCTTAAAAGTTCAAGCAGCATCTAAACCCAGAAGTAACATGACCATTGATGCTTTAAAACCCAACTCTAACAATGACGAAGTAATCAAAGACCACACAGCACTCCCTGGCATTGCTGCTGACTACTATAGCAATATGTACAAACCAACCAACCCTAACCCAGAAGCCATCCTCAAGCTTCTCAAAACACACAAAGATCGCCTTGAAGAACTCCCTGACACTCCAACTGCAGATGACCTCAAATATCTCAGCAGACCAGTGACAATATCTGAGATCGAAGATGCATGCAAAAGAGCAGGCAAACGCAAAGCCCCCGGGCCTGATGGAACAGCAGCCGAACTTTACATGTACTATCGCATGGCTAGAGAATGGTTACTCCTACTTGCTAATACCCTACTTAAATACCCTGAATGGTGTACTACTTCATTCACTGCTGGCAGCATTATTATTATACCCAAAAAAGGTGATCTAACCCTCCTTAATAATTACCGCCCCATCTCCCTTCTCAATTCCAGCCTCAAAATCATTACTTCAATAATTGCCAGATGCATAGGGAGTGCACTAGCCCCCCTTATTTCCCAAGAACAAACTGCAATTGTCCCAGGCAGGTCTATTACTTCCTCTGTCCTTGACATTTACACTGCTCACCATGCTTCCTCCTTAACAAATACCCCCGCTGCCTTTGTCTTCCTAGACCAAGCAAAAGCTTATGACAGAGTGTCCCATGACCTACTCTTCCCCCTTCTGGAAAACTTCTGCCTTCCCTCCCCCCTAATTAATACTATCAAAACCCTTTACAACACAGCATACTCTACTGTCACAGTCAATGGTATCCCCTCCCAACCCTTTTGCATTGCCAATGGTGTCTGCCAGGGTGATGCATTATCATGCATCCTATTTATCCTAGTAATGGAAACATTAGGAAGCACCATCTCCACACAGCTACCAGACAAAGCATTCCTCCAAATAGGCAACCAAAGAATTAACTATCGCTACTATATGGATGATACCGCATGTGACAAGTCTAAGTCCACACCCTTTGACTATCACACTAAAAGGCTATTCTGAAGCCAACATTGGCTTCAGAGTGTAGATATTATGGATAAAGTATGTGAAGGGAACCCATAAACCTTCACACCGCAGTTTGCCTCTCCTCAATGAGCTACTTCCCACTCCTCAAGTCAGCACTCGACGACTACTGTGCGGGCTCCAATGCCGCATTTAACATCAACAAAACAGAACTTCTCTTAGTTGGTGAATACCCAGACTCCGATATATCACAATCTGGCATTACTCCTATTCCAGATGGTAAACCCATTCAATACCTTGGTGGTTACATCAGTAACAAAGTCGATTGGCCTGCCCTTGCTAGATCATTCCTAGATGAGGTTTACCAGCATGCTGTGAAGGTGGCCCCTCTTGGTGCCTCCCCTGCTGGCCGTGCACGCATTATAGCTACATACTCAGTACCTAAATTGGTCTATGTTTCCCGCTTGATACCCTTTGAGAATGCCCTTCTCCAAGATACTGACTCGAAGATCCAGAAACTGCTATGGGATAGGTCCAAACCTTGGCTCAACAAGGACTTCCTATCCCTTCCCACTAGGGGAGGTGGCTTCAGTCTCCCCCGCCTCCACCACATTGTCCTAAGTGGCCAAATCCAGTTCGCTCATCGCTTCTGCATCCTTGCTGCTGCCTCTGCTGTACCCGGGTCCTCCCCCTCACTATCTCCTTTCTGGTTCCGTGCTCTCATGTTTTGCTGGCTTTCCGATGTTTGCAGGCCCGGCTCTACAGCCCCCCTCTTCCTCAAACAAAGCCCTGCCATCTCAAAGGCTGCTCTGTTGAATCCGTTTGTTCAGCCCATTGATGGTTGTCGTATCCACCCTTTCACCTGGCCTCCAGCCCTCTTTGAGGCTTTCAAAGCGGTGGCCCACAAGGGCCGCCTGTCCAGTGCTTTGTCTGCTCTCACCCCCTCTTCAGCTTCTAGCACAAGTGCCCCTCTCCTGGGACTTGCCCTCCCTGACCTCCATGGTCCTGATTGGCACTCTCTTCTCTCTGCTGCTAGATTCTTACCTGATGCTCTCCCACCACTGACTGTGGGCTCTTCCTTGGTCATCTCTGTGAAGGTTTATGGGTTCCCTTCACATACTTTATCCATAATATCCACACTCTGAAGCCAATGTTGGCTTCAGAATAGCCTTTTAGTGTGATAGTCAAAGGGTGTGGACTTAGACTTGTCACAATCTCTAATGCTCTGAAAGCCTCCGGTGGCCATAAAGCCTTCCTCCTTGCCGAATTTGTCGATGCTACTGCAGATATCTTAGCCCCCCATATTGCTGACTACAGCAGGGGCTCCTATACTGACCAACTTATTATCAGCAACAATGGCACTGCCTTACCTTTCCGTAACTGGGCATCAACCCACTCGATTCGTAAGGCCATCTTGGGCCCCATCGCTGCCCCCAGGGCTCCTCTGGTTCGCCTCCCCGCTTGCTTGCGTCCATCCTCTTCTTCTTGATGCTCAGGTAGGTCTTTACTCGCTTCTCTCTCATGGTCAGCCAGCCAGGCCCTTCAGATACCTAGCCAAGCTCGGGCTACACTTTTTAGGATGCTCCACGGCCATGTCCCCTTCCGGTTAGACAGCTCTAGGTCGTGCCCTTGCTCCCCTGGCTCACTGAAGACTGCTGATCATTGTATGAATCAGTGTGTCTTCCATAAGCCTTTCCGGGAGCAACTTTAGTATAGGGGAATATATCAATCTTTAGTATAGGGGAATATATCAATCTTTAGTATAGAGGAATATATCAATCTTTAGTATAGAGGAATATAATTACCCTATATAGACAATTACCTCTGAATTAATAATATATATTAATATAACAGTTTTACCTCCGCCCTCGCAACACCTCTGGTGTTGCTTTTAGGGCTGCAGCGGGCCGTTCCCCCTTTACAGGGGACCCCCCAGGCCCTCGCCATTTAATACATTATATATATATGGGTAGGGTTATAATTTTTGAAGGGTAAAAGTTTACTAGGAAAGCTGGACATCTATTTGGCTATGATTGCCCCTATAATTATTGGTTACCAAAATTTACCCTTTAAAAGATATTACTTATATAATTAATAATAAATATATTTTATTTGTTTAATCAAACTTGAAGTTTCTTAAAGTATTTAAAAAAAATCTATACAAGTATTTTCTAAAATAAAAATAAACTCAGGGCCTTTTTATTTAGAGAAAGGTATTATAGTATATATTTATATAATTAAAAGTAAAATTTTATTATTGAACTATTGTTCAAGGATAAATTTTTATTATATTATGGGTCAAATTATTCCTCTATACTAAAGATTGATATATTCCCCTATACTAAAGATTAATATATTCCCTTATACTAAAGATTGATATATTCCCCTATACTAAAGATCACCCACCTTTCCATACTGCCATCTTTGCTGCCTGGTTCCGGATCGCCAAGGCCATTCGCCCGCTCTGCTGTGACCTGCTAGGCATTCCTTTTGATACAGTGCCTCCTCTTCCAGACATCACCTCCCTCTTGGAGCCTCTAGCTGGTGAGCTGATCCCCAGCCCTGACCCACCGATTTGGCATGTTGCTCCTGCTTCTTCCTGGTCTTGTCTCCCTTCCTCTGTCTCCCCACTGGCCAAGAGCTTTCAGGCTCTCTGGACCCTGGGTTCAGCCACTGTAGCTCATCTCCAGTGGATGAGCAGGAATGACCTGGCCTACCAGGGCTGTCGATGGTCTACTGAGCGCTTGTTGTCGATATATACTAATTACCTGCGCCGATTTGCACATGCCCTGGTCCCAGATCATGACACTCGCCGCTTCCTCCTTGGGTGCCTCTTCCACTTACTTCCTCTGGCTCCTGCTTCTGGTGACTCTCCTTTTTCGCTTGAGTCTCCTCCACAGGTTTCTAGTCCTCCTGCTCTGGCTCATGCCCCCCAGTCCTCTGCTCCAGCAGTTGATCTGGGCCACAGGCCACCGTGATCGTCCTTCTTCCCCTGGTTTTTGTGTCGGTTTCGCGGTTTTCGTCTTCTGAGCCCCTGCTTTGCGTGCTGGTTGGAATTCCTTGTTTGGTGTCTAGGGCTGGCTCTGTTGCCAAATGGCCACATGAGAACAAAGGTCTCCGCAGGGGCTATATTCCTGGCTTCATCCTTTGCTCCTCTTCTCCTCCTTGGTTGCTCTTCTGTGCATTGTCTTGTAGGTTTTTGGGTGCCAGTCTCTGGGCTGTGTATGTTTGACTGTCTAGACAGTTGATATGAGTCATTCAGCTCTGCTGCTTCTCCCCTTTGTTTAGTCTAGTTGCATTTGTTAGCTTTTTTACTTTTGCTTCCTAAAGAATAAACTTGTGTCCACCTTGAGCCAAGAAGGCATCTCTTCTCCATGTCATGGTATTTGTAGTGACTTTGTAGGCTCAAGGCCCAAATGGCCTTCCAACTAAATCACTATTGTCTATGGTGGCTGTGCTAGTTCATTGTTATAATGTTTTTATATATATTGTTTTAAAATTTGGATAACGGCCTATTTTGCTAGATATATGAATCATAGAATAGTGGCCTTATAGAAATTTTCTCTATAAAGAGACAGATGTTAGCTCTACCATATAATACTACACAGAGTTGTTTTATTCTTTACTTTTCTTGAGCTTTATCATCTTCTAGAGTTAGAAGACCTTACCTAGTCACAGCCTTTTTATCCCCCCAAATTTAATTCCTCTCTTCTTAATTTTACTTTATTTCATTATATTATCATCTATAAAACCCATATAAAAAATCCATATATTATAAAAACCCAAAACATTATTTCCCTTATTATTTACTAGCCATGACTGATATTTCCTCTTTGCACAAGGACAAGGCCACCTCTGAAACTACACCAGCTGCTGAACAAGCAAGCTACAACATATTTGATAGAACCATGAACAAGATGGCATATTCAGCCACTTCAATGGAATGATTATAAACAAACTTACAATGTTGTTGTAATGATCCAATATTTCCTTTATTATCATAATTATAAACAATTCTTTAGCCACAAATATTATACAAACTACAAACATTCTCTAGGAAGAGAAGACTTTTTACTATATAACAAATACATTTTCCATAGCTTACTTTTCTAACAACTGACAACTGAATTCTCTGATTTCTATTTCTGAAAAAACCCCCTTTTATTATAAACCACCTGTTAACATTTATCTATTGAAACTATGTCTAAAGAGTCATCTAAAGCACTCTCTGAACCAAATATCTCTGGCACTGATAGAGATGCAACTGTGTTATCCACTTTTCTTTTTTATACCTATATCAGCCCCGCTCATTTTGGCCCATAAAAGTATCAAAAAAGATGATACCCACTGAAGAAAACTTCTTCAGTGTCTTGCGGGAAGACGCTCCACCCCCTGCCACCACCATGACGACGACCACCACCACCACCACCACCACCACCACTTCGCCTGCCAATTCAGGCAGGCCTGAACTCACTGCCCCTGACACTCAGGGCGAGCAAGCCCAGGAAAGGGCAGAGGGGCCCCCACAGGCCCAGAGTGGTCACACCACTCCCCTGATTGTGGTGAATTCAACTCTGAATTCAACACATTCATGCCAGAGTGGAGAACACTCTGGGGAACCTGCTGGGGAACACTCCCCCAGTACTGCTGCTGCTGTTGCCAGTGGTCACCACTGCGGAAATTGCAGCTGCCACCCAGCAATTTGCGAAAATCACGAAAATGGGCCAGAATCAGGCAAAAAAATTGCCATAAATTTGAAAAATGGCCCTGAGGGGCCAAAAAGCCACTACCAGCATTTCCAACAGCAACAGACAGTGGTGCTTCAAAGAGCACCACAACTTACCTTGCCTGAGCTACTGTTACATGACAATTTAATTAATCTCACCCATAAGTCTAAATGGAATAAGATGGGAATAGTTGTTTAATAGTATTTACTATTTCCTGTAGTTCTTGGTTAGAGTTTTTAGGTTTGTATTATTTTATTATAAATCTTAAATATTCTCTTATCATTTACATAATTCTCATATAAAAGTTAGTCTAATGAAGAGTTTTGCTATCTTCATTACCTTTTATAGAATCATACTTTTATTTATTTAGAAATAAAGTTGTAGTTGAAAGGACTTGAAGAGTTATAGTTTAAACCTTATTCTTAACCATTTAAGATCATTCTTTCCTGTCCATTGTCATTCTGGACGATTCCTTATTGATACCTCTTATCATATTCCCCTCTCCCCATTCAGAACCATTCTAAACGATATTCTTTTATTCTGTTATTCATGCACCCTTGTGCTTTACCCTTCATTCCTGTTCTGAATGATTCTTAACTGTTCAGAATGAAAGTCTTTCAGCGACAACTTTTCAGAACAGTTGAGGCTCATCCTGGATGACCCTGGTCTGTCAAATATAAAAGCACTTAATGTCCTCCTTAAAAAATATAACAACTTATCCCGAAAACCATGCTCACTGAGAACTACTTCTATACTTGCTGTGCTTGAATCATAAGCCATAGACCTTGTTCAAGCAGCTGGCAAGTATGCACAAAGAGCCACTACTGCCAAATGGCTTAAATGTAGTGACTGCATCAATGAATAGACCACAATTAAAGTGAACGTAGCTATCAAACCCTACAAATCAGCTGTAATCCAGGCCCTCAGGCCAAGCTTGGATCCTTTGACTCTATTAGTATCTGACCCATCACAGCTCCAAACAACTGTGGCCAGTTTATACTCCCAAATGTACAAACCATTGCACCCACTGCCAATGAATATCAAAACTCTTCTCAATGCCCATGCTGAATTGATTACAATAGTCCCAGATGCTCAAGAATGCATAGATGCTTATAACCTAGGCACCTCTATCATGATGATAGAGATGAACCTCGCATGCAAGAAGGCCAGGAAAAAGAAAGCTCCAGGCCCTGACAGGGTCCCTGCTAAGCTATATAAACATTATCAGTTAGCTTGTGATTGGCTTGTTCTTCTAGCCAATACATTACTAGAACACCCTAAGTAGTGCACTACTGAATTCACTGCCAGCTGTATTGTCATCCTCCCAAAGAAAGGGGACTTAACCCTCCTCAAGAACTACCAGCCCATCTCACTCTTGAATGCAAGTTACAAAATCATTGTATCGATCTTTGCTTACCATATGGGCAATGCACTGGCCCCTCTTGTCTCAAAAGAACAAGCTGCCATTGTCCCTGGTCGCTCGATAAGTGATGCAGTCCTTGACATCTCTGCAGCCCATCATGCTTCTACTATCTCTGACACCCCTGCTGCCTTTGTCTTCTTGGACCAGGCTAAGGCCTACAACAGAGTCTCGCATGATCTCCTCTTCCCACTCCTCCACAACTTCTTTATCCTGGACTGCCTCATAAGAGCAATTAAAAAGCTCTACAACTCAGCTAGTTCTGATGTAGTCATCAATGGTACCCTTTCGGAGCCCTTTCGCATTGCTAATGGTGTCCAACAAGGCAATGCCCTCTCCTGTATCCTCTTTGTTCTCATAATGGAAACCCTGGGTTGTATAATCAAATACAAGTTACCCACTGAAGCTTTCTTGGCCTTCAATAATAAACCCATCTACTACTGCTGTTATATGGACAATACTGCTATATGCCTCTCATCTATGGCCCACTTTCCTCTTCTCTGAAGAGCATTGGATTTGTACTGTGCAGGCTTGAATGCCCTCTTTAATATCAAAAAGACAGAACTCCTCTTAGTGGGATCACATGCACAGTCTGATATACTGGCCTCCAACATTACTCCAGTCCCTGATGGAAAGCCTGTTTGCTATCTCAGTGGATACATTGGCAACAAAGTCAACTGGCCAGCTCTGGCAAGAACCTTCTTAGGGGACATTTATCAGCATGCCCTGAAGACCTCGATACTAGGTACTTCCCCTGCCAGTCATGCTTGTATCATTACCACATATACCATACCAAAGCTTCTCTATGTCTCCTGCCTGGTTCCTTTTGAGAGCTCCCAGCTCAAAGACACTGATGCAAAGATATGTAAACTACTCTGGGACCAATCCAAACCATGGCTCAGCAAGGACCTCCTCTCCCTCTCTACTAGGAATAGAGGCTTCAGCCTCCCACAGCTATAGAATATAATACAGAGTGGCCAGATACAATTTGCATACCACTTCTGCTCCCTAGCTGCCACTACCATCACTCCAGTACCTTTCTGGTTCTATGCTAAAATATATAAGTATGGTAAAATTCATTATTATTTTATTCTTATAAAACTATTGGGTGGTACTACTAATAAATATGTATAAACTTATGGGTACAATAATTAAAGTAAATACTATTTCACATGCACTGCTGTTTTGCTAGCACTACTCCATCAGAAAACCTGGTTCTGGTGCCCCTCTCTTCCTAAAGCATGACTACTTGACTGCCAAATCTGTGCTGCTGAACCCATTTGCTCAGACCATAACTGGATGCCAGATTAATCACAATACCTGGCCTACAGCCCTCTTTGAAGCATACAAGGCTGTTGCATATAAAGGACATATCTCTAGTATATCTATTTCACTCTATCCATCATCAAACTCTAATACTGATGCACCCCTCCTGGGCATGGCTCTCACCAGTATTAGCAGACTTGACTGGTGATCTCTTCTCTCTTCTGCCCAGCATTTGCCTGAGATAATTCCAGCATTGACCATGGGCTCATCTCCTGTCCTCTCTGATGCTCTGAGAGCCACTGGAGAACCTAATGCCTGTACCCTTGCAGAATACATTAATACTACTACTGACATTCTCTCACCATATATCTCAGACTATAGCAAGGGCTCATATACTAGCTACTTTACCCTTGCAAACAGTACTGCTGCACTGCCCTTTAAATACTGGCACTCTACAAAATCTGTTAGAAAGGCCCTCTCAGGCTTGATGGTTCCTCTGAAGACTCCTCAGGTCTGACTACCAGCTTGGCTGTAACTGATTCCTTCTAAGCACTACTCTGGTAGCAATACTCTTGCTACCCTCTCATGGTCAGCATGCCAGGCACTTTTGATCCCCAGCCAAGCCCATGCTACTCTCTTCAGAATGCTACATGGATGCATTCCCTTCTGGCTACAGAATTCTAGACAGTGCCCATGTACTCCAGATCTCCTAGAAACTGCTGAGCA
Organism: Mycoemilia scoparia; assembly: GCA_027575805.1. NCBI lineage: Eukaryota > Fungi > Kickxellomycota > Kickxellomycetes > Kickxellales > Kickxellaceae > Mycoemilia > Mycoemilia scoparia. The sequence goes on along the minus strand of JANBPU010000333.1, from coordinate 3,458 downwards.
CTGCATGAATGGATGCTCTTACTACTCTGACTTCTGCATAGCCATCTTTGCTGCCTGGTATAGATGTGCCAAGGCTATTTGCCCTCTTTGCTATAATGCTTATGATATACCCCTTGAATCAGCCCCTGACATGTACCCTGATATTTACTCTCTGCTAAAACTGCTGATAGAAGAACTGGTCCCTGGCCCTGATCCTCCTATCTGACATATTGCTCTGGCAACACAATGGTCTTACATCCCCTCGTCTATCTCCCCACTTGCTAAGAGCTTCCAAGTACTCTAGTCCTTAGGCTCTGCTACTGTAGCTCACCTGCAATGGATGAGCAGGAATGATCTAGCCTACCATGACTGTTGCTGGTCTACTGAGTACCTCCTGTCTACCTACATTAACTACATGAAATGTTTAGCACATGTATTGGTACTGGACTGGAACTCCTGCTGTTTTCTCCTGGGTTGCCTTGTCTGTCTACTCCCTCCTCCATCTGCTACTGAAGTTTCATCTTCTCTGATCATTCCTTCTACTCTGGTCTCTAGTCCTCCAGCTTGCACCCAGGCCCCCAGGCTACTACACCTTTAGTAGAACTAGGTCACAGGCCCCCTTAGCTGGCCCTCCTTCTCCTGATGCTGTGTTGGTTTTGTAGTTTCATCTTCTGGGTCCCTACTATTCATTCCTGCTGAATTCCTCTGATTATGTCTAGGAGTGGCTCTGCTGCCAAATGGCCACATGGAACTGAGAAGATCCCCAGAGGCTATATTCCTGGCTCCATCTTCTTACTCCTCTTTACTTCTTTGGTCTTCTTCTTTGCTTTGTCCTGCAGGTTTCTTTGGGTACCAGTCTCCAGTCTGTGTATGTTTGACTGTCTAAACAGTTCATATGTATTGTCTAGCTTTGCTACTTCATCCCTTAGTTTAGTCTAGTTTCTTTTGTTAACTTTTTAACTTCTCACTACGGCGAAAATCAAATGACTAGTCAGTTTTTAAATGTGACATGTCTGATTATGACTGAATTTTCTGTCAGATTTTGACCTGTCATATTTAAAAACTGACTAGTCAATTAAACATAGTAACTATGTGGTAACGTTGCTGATAACTTTCAATGGGCTGATCACATAAAATCTTTCTAGTATAGAATTATTTTCATTTTTGTATTCGTTGTATAGTTTTAAATGGCATATATTTGAATTCTGCACCAAAATTCAGATAGCAAAAATCAGGATTAGGGGTTTTCAATATTTTAGTATATTAATAAATATTTCATATAAAAATACATTATAAATAATTATTTAGGTAATTATAATAGTAGCTACTATTGCTAGTTATGACAGTGGTAGTCATTGCTGCTGCTGTTGTTAGCAGCAGTGGTAGAGACGGTGGTGGTGGTGGGCAGCTGTGGTTGTTGTTGCTGCTGCTGCTACTGGCTGGCAATGGCGACGGCGGTGCTGGCTGGTGGTGGTGGTTGTTGGTGGGCACTGGCTGGCTGGCGGCGGCTGTGGTTGTTGGTGGTGGTGGAGGGCGCGGCGGCAGTGGTTGCTGGTGGCAATGAGGGCGGCAGTGGTTGCTGTTGGCAATTAGGGCGGCGGTGGTTGCTGGTGGTGGAGGAGGGCGCGGCAGCAGTGGTAAAGGGGGAAGGATTTAAGTGAAAAATGAAAAAGGTGCAAATATAATAAAAAAGGTGCAAGATTCATAAAAAAAGATGCAAAATTAATAAAAAAAGGTGGAGGGGAAATAAATAGGTGCAAGATTAATAAATTAGATGCAAAATTAAATACATGCCGTTTTAAATGAAGATAATATTATAAAAAACTGCAAAAGGATGAAAATTGTAATAGAAAATGGCCAGAAACAATTTGGTATTGACAATAGTAGATAATAGCAATTAGTCAAACCACAAAAAGCAATTAGAGATTCGGCAGCAATACAAATATAAAGCCTGCTATTAGAATATCTATTTTAATGATCCTTGCTATACCTTGCTTAACTTTCTTCATTTAACTCCAGGCTGGCGATGATATTGCTATATATATATAGTTTGATTAATTGTTACATATAATAGTAGATATTAAGAATTAGGTGCTTATTTAATTATTAACTTACTATTGTATGAAAGATTAAGCAACAATGGCTTGATCAATTTTCTATGCGTTATAGAGACTTGGGCAAATAGGTTGAAGCAGGTCATTGTCTACATTATTTCCACTCAAGGGCAATGCTGAGCCATAATTATTTTGTTGGCTGGAAGCTAGTTTGGGGGAGGGTATATTATGAGTTGATGATTCGTTTCTATATTGATATAATAAAGACATTATAAATTTCCATACTTAATCATCTTGCTAACAATATATGTTGTTTAATATTACCTTCTTGATTTGCGTGGCCGACCTCTTGGCTTTGGCATTACTACTCGTCCATCTCTATATTAATATTCTATTGATCAATATCTAGCAGACAACAACTTATTATATAAAATCTTTTACTTACTCTTTATCTAGTTTTCTTAATTTGGCAGTATGCTTATTTGTCCAAGCAGTTTTGATAAAATAAACTGCCAGCCAGTGATCCTCTACTTTGCCAATATCCAAGTCCAAATATCTTTTTGCTGAGGTATTGAATTTTTTACAAAGTACCAACTTGACCTCTTCACTAATTTCTGTCCACTTTAGTGAATTGTTATTATGGCAAATCGTATCAAACTTTTTCTTTATAACAATATGAGAGAGTGATCTGAGAGAGGAATAGTTATCACTTGCGTCGTCCATATTTCCAATACCATTTTTGCTGAGGTAATTCGTGACTATACTTTCTGTCAAATTGCTCATCGGGATTTTTTGATTATCAGAATTATAAGGCAGTGGTTTTTTGGTTTCAAATGAAATGTCTTCAAATTCATCTGAATAGTCCTGTATATTTCTATCCTGAACAAAGAGTATTCCAGCCTTTATATTTGCTGCTAAACCACTTGCTAAATTCTCAAGTTTTTTCTTATCATCCAAAGACATAATAGGAGCTTGTTCAATCTTGTCTCCAAGTACTATTATCTTTTGGGCCAAGTTAAAAAATAAAGTAGACAATGAGGTATTATTCAAAGGCATTATAACAACAAAAAGAGAAAGGAAATAATCAAAGTAATTCTCTTTGAGAGAAGCTTTCATATTTTATACTATGATATTTACAGCTGTTTTTTCAAGCCTTTTTCTTATCTAACAGTAAAATTTTCATGTTGATCAGTAATCAACTAATATAATTTATGAACCATAATCACTATCATTTAAAATGGGCAAGTATTTTCACTTTATGATGAACTTTAAAAATAAAACTTGTATAAAGTTTATTTGTTTAGCCTTTAACATTATTAACTGACACTGTGCTTATAATCCTTCTATCATTTTTTATTTATCAAACTACTTTTAAATCAACAACTATAAAATGGGAAGGAGTTTAAAAACCAATTTCTTTTGCCC
>JANBPU010000332.1:0-16199 GCA_027575805.1 Mycoemilia scoparia | reverse complement strand
TTATTTATATTATATCTATAAAATCTCAATACTACGTCCTAGACTTAGTATTCTACGTCTCAGACTTTGAATTTTGCAGTAGTGTTGTGAAGGTGGGGGGGGGGGTGATATCCCTAATTATCAAATATTATAGTAGTAGGTAGAAGTGGGTTCTTAACAGAATCTCTAGTCCAATTTCAGACTATTTTCTATGTAATTATTGGTAATCCATTTTTTATCAAGACTTCATGTGAATTCTGACCATATATTTATAATATAAATTCCACAGATTGTTTTCAAACTTTATTGTGCAAATAAAAAAGAAAATGTTAATTACCAATTATAAACTCCAAAAGAACAAATGGATGACTCCATTTCAATGGCAGTTATAGGTGGTCATATGTATTGTACTTTCTTTTCTATTATGCAAAACATTTGCTGAAAACTTAATTAGGGCCATCCTCAAATGTTTGAACCTCGCAATAAAGGCATAGTGCCAAAATGGAATATATATGATCAATGAATCCAACACCATATTCACCATTATCAATACTGTTAGTGATATAGAATTTAATTGCATCATCAAAAGACTTGGCCTTCCCATTATCAAAATGCACCTTGAATGAGCTTTCAAAGTGGCCCTTGAATTGGGCAAACAACAATGCTTTATCATCTTGTTTAACAAGAGTAAAAAGGGTCATTCTAGACTGGGACATTTGATTGAGATCTTTATAAATGAAATCAATAATGTCCTCCTTGATCAACTTTCTTGCACTGTCATCAATAACTGGGCTTTCATGGTTTCTGGTTTGACCACATTTGTCACAATCATCATGGGAACCATCAATGCATTGGATAGGTATAGATAAATATAGCTTCAGTTCCTTAACCAAAGCATCTTTTTCTGGGTCAATTCCTGTATTTTTTATTCTTGTAAAGATATCAAAAACATTTTGGGCTTGGTCAATGAGATAGGGCAAAGTAACTATTTTATCTATTTTTCCTGTCTTGCTATTGGTGATTTGGACCATATGTTTACCATCACCACAAAACCTCTCAACAAATGGTTTAATACTACTGTAATGAATAGCTGAGAAAGCAGATTCGAGGTGCACTAAAGAAAATTTTCCTTGGCTGAATTGACCACAAAGATCCATGATGTACTCACGCTTTCTTTCCATATACTTTTTCAGAGCTGCCTTGAGAACATCAGGGGTATCCTCAGTAATACCATGCTTGTTGAAATCGGTGAGTTTTAGGATATCCTCAAGAGAACCCAAAAGCTCTATGATTGCTTTACAGCATATTCTAGAATCAGTGTCTATAAATGCTGATAGGTTCATGGCTGGAAGAACAGAGGTAGGGCTGTATAGATGGGTGTTGTGTCTTGGATGTGTGGTTGGATGGGTGGGTGGAATTAAAAGTGTTGAAGGATGATAAAGAAAAAGATTCAGTGGGGCATATCACAATGGCTTTATATACTTTTGAAGAAACATGACAATGAATAAAAAACACAATTTTTGTAAACAAAATTATCCCCAAAACATTTTAAATTTCAGCAACTTTCTTTTTCAAAATGATGGTGATCTTCATTACAAAAGATATTGTTAGAAAAAATCAAAGACAAAATTTGATATGCATGTGTGTATATATGGGTGATTATTTTTGAAGGATGAAAGTTTACTAGTAAAACTGGACATCCATTTGGCTGTGATTTCCCCTGTAATCATTGGTCACCAAAATTCACCCTTCAAAAATTATTGCCCATATTGTAAAAACATTTTTGTATTATTCATCAAGCCAATCATCTATTATTTATTCAAAAAATTGTGAAAATATCAAATTTGTCAAGAACATAGTTTTCAAACTAAAAAAATTAATGACAAAAGCCATTTTTTAGGTAGGATGTCAAAAGATCCCTGGAATAAAAAATATAGTTGTAAAAACATGATTTAGCAAAAAAAACAAAGTACTTGTCTGTCAGGTTCACAAACACCACTGCTCTCAAAAATGCAGGGTGTGACAAGTCTAAGTCCACACCCTTTGACTATCACACTAAAAGGCTATTCTGAAGCCAACATTGGCTTCAGAGTGTAGATATTATGGATAAAGTATGTGAAGGGAACCCATAAACCTTCACACAGGGATTGTTATGGCCCCATATTCTGTTCTGCTATGCAATTCCTTAGGGTCATTTTTGTCTAAGATCAGGTAAATTCTGACCAAATACATACAGACAATATCAACGATTGTGAGGGTGGACGTCATATAACCTGTATGTAAAAAATCTACAATATCTGATCTGGTGTTACTCTGGATTCCTGTCACTATTATCTAAAATGTTCCATTTTTATAATCACTTGATTGGGAGAATAAGGTTTTGTTGGTACTACATAATTAGAGAAAATCGAATCAACCATGCTAATAACCAAATCAAAGAATCCAGAAACTTCTCCAAGACCATAGAAGAAATATTTTCAAAATGGGAAAGTGAGCCAATCACAAGCAGAGAGAGCTGTGTGGTTTGGGGCAAATTTCATATTGGCAACACGCACTGTGTGCCAAGCAAACCTAGGCCACCCACAGTCTTTTGCAGCCAAGTGTGTGTGTGTGTGTGTTTCGATCTATATGGACAAAACAAAGTCAGTTGAACTCATTCGACCAGTCATTGCTTGAAGCTTCGACTCTGTTCCATGAAAAAAAGAATCCTAAAGAAAAAATTAAGGAGGCAGCATGAAGTCAAGATTCTCTCAAAGCCGAGTGAGGCCTTATAGAAAATAATGACTGCGCTATAATTGTAACAGCAGTGGATTAGGAGGCAAGAAAAAAGCTCAATGGTTTTATTAGTTCCTTTCTTTTACACTAAACCAGCCAACCAACAAAGTTTATCTTGCTCTACTTTTGCTTTCTCCCTTTCTTTCCCAAGTATATTATCATATTTGCTTTTAGACTTTTCAATCGTTTATCCCTTTTGTTTCTTCGCATATATACTAATATCCAGTCTATACCACCACCATCAAACTCGGTTGTGATAATCTTTTAATATTGCTGGTGTTTGTGTGCGCGCGCATTTATACATTTTCGCATCCCTTCCTTCTTTTTCTTTAGAAACAACAAAACTACATTGTATAACTACTTGCTTGAAATTGTAAACTTCTCGGCAAGCAAGGTAAGAACACAATGTATAATAATATTACTGTAGTGTTTGTTTTGTCATATCTACCTCTCTTTCCCAAAGATTTTACAGTATCTCAACAGTATCAATCCCACCACGCATCGGTTTCAAATTTGTAAATCATTTGCGGATCATTATGGAAATTCAAACCTGAGCTGGTGGGATTGATAGTGCTGAGATACAACATGATATATGCTTATGAATACCACTAGCAATAAGCAATTGTTTGGATGACACTTTAATTATAGTCTTTTTATTAGCAATACGCATTATATTACAGAAACACTATTTTTAACCTGTCTCAATTTCCATTTTAACTTATATAGCAATTAAAAGGACAAAGCTAATACACTGAACTATCCGAATATCCCTAGTATCAATACTACTACGACTACCAACAAGCAAAACTTCTCATAGCATCACCAATAATAATGAGCGGACAAGTTAAAGAGACAGCATTTTACGACCTTCTTGGAGTTTCTCCAACTGCTGGTGAATCTGAAATCAAGAAGGCTTACCGCAAATTGGCCATAAAGTACCACCCCGACAAGAACAAGTCTCCCGAGGCCCACGAAAAATTCAAGGCCATCTCCCACGCCTATGAAATCCTTACTGATGAAAGCAAGCGGAGAATATACGACCAGTATGGCGAAAAGGGTCTTAGCGGCCAGGGCATGGATGGTGGAATGGATGCCCAGGACCTCTTCTCGCAGATGTTTGGATCCAGTATGTTTGGTGATATGTTTGGTGGTGGTGGAGGCCGTGGTCGCCGCCCATCTGGTCCTCAGCGTGGAAAGGATATGATGCATCAGCTCAAGGTATCTCTGGAAGACTTGTACAACGGCAAGACATCCAAGCTTCAGGTTACTAGAAAGATCATCTGTTCAGGCTGCGATGGTAAGGGTGGCAAGGAGGGTGCCGTCCGGACTTGCGATAACTGCCATGGTCGTGGTATCCAGGTCATGCTCAGACAGCTTGGCCCTATGGTCCAACAGGTCCAGCAGACTTGCCAGGCCTGCCAAGGCGAGGGCCAGATCATCAATGAGAAGGACCGCTGCCAGAAATGCCATGCTCGCAAGGTTGTTAATGATCGCAAGACTCTCGAGGTCCACATTGAGCCTGGTATGGAGGATGGCCAGTCCATTACGTTTAGCGGAGAGGCTGACCAGGGACCAGGAATCATCCCTGGTAATGTTGTCATAGTAGTCAGCGAAAAGGCCCATCCTCGTTTCAAGCGCAAGGGAGGTGATCTGTTCTACAAGGCCAAGATTGATCTCCTCACTGCCCTTTCTGGTGGAAAACTCCATATTGAGCATCTTGATAAGCGTGTCTTGGTTGTCGAGATCATTCCTGGCGAGGTTATTCGTCCTGGAGAAACGAAGTCAGTTGCCAATGAAGGCTTCCCTGTCTACCGCCAGATGGCTCGGGGTAACCTCTATATCGAATTTGAGGTTGAGTTCCCATCAGACAACTGGGCATCTGAAGAGCAAATGAAGAAGCTTGAAGAGATCCTCCCTGCCCGCGCCCCACTTCCAGCCATCCCAGCTGGCCATGATGAAGAGGAGGTTGTGCTTTCCAGCATCGATTCATCCCAAAAGAGCAGGATCAATGGATCAGGAAATGCCTATGATGAGGATGACGAGGAGGATGATATGCATCATGGTGGAGGCCCGAATGTCCAGTGTGCTCAGCAGTAAATTAGGAATCTTAATGAATTGCATTGATTGACTGTTTTTAGTATCGTGATTGTGCTTTTGAGAGTGAGAGTGAGAGAGCCTATTGACTGGCATATTATCATTAGTACGAATATACTGGGTGGAGAAGCAACAAACAATCATAGTGGAGTGGGGATATATATAAAATATAAGGAAAGGGGTGGAGCACTATAACGTGGAGAGGAGGGAGAGCTTGTTGCTGATTTTCTTGTAGTTAGTAGTAAACATTAGTTTTAGTTAGTCGATTGATCATCATCTCTATCAATCTTACGCAATAATCGCACTTTTTAAAAATAACCTCAATCTATCATTATTAATATATTATTAATTTTTGTCACAGCATTTATTCTCGTCTATTTTTATGGTTAAATTCAATGCCGTTTTGGAGAGAGCTGCATTTTGGGTTCCTAAAGATGGGTATTTTTATTTGATTGGAATAATATGTGGCAAGATTTCACTAGCGATTGAATCTATGGTAGGCAGAAATCGGTCCTCATCAGATTTTGGACCAGTCATGATCCATTTGTTATGCAACTGCTCCTGGGAACCCATTTTGCTCAGTGCCTTGTGAACTTTGACCATATGGCGAGAAGATTTAATGAATGGATGTATGGTTGATGATGGTCGAATCAGATATCCTTACTAAATCTGGAACAGACGAGTCTAACAATTCGACAGTGTTGGGTTTTTTTGAGCCCATATTGTTTGATTAATTCACTTCAATTCAAAATTCATTGGAGTAAAGAACTGTTTGGGACGTCAATGGACAGTTGCCTTTAGGTTACATGGGCGGTACAGAAATATCACCACTTGGCAGCGAACATGCCTTTTATCAAATGCAAGCAATCAAAATACCACCAAATTATAGCCCTCTCTACTATCAAGATTCTGTTTTTCTTTAAAAACACTTTTATAGTCGTTAATGGTGCAATTGGGCTGAATATCCAATATAAAACAGTCTTTGGAGCCATATCAGCTGCGCATAGTTCATGGGTTTATTATCTAAATTTTGTCTAAAAGAATAGATTTTTTAACAGACTTTTAAGCACTCACGCAATCTATATTTTGATCTCAAAGAATTTAATGCTTGTTCTTTAGACGGTTCATGCTCTCTCAATCCATTTGTCCTTCGACCAAGCACGAGACAAATGTTTTTTGAGTATACCACATTATGCTATCCTCAAAAAATGTATAAATAGAAACCAAAGTTCCACCCAAATTTGAATCCCTTATCCCTGTTTTTTCAACTGCTTTTACTACTCCACTTTGTGTATATTCGCCTAAACGACACCGAGAGGTTCGGCACGCTAACCATATCCAGCTTCCTATTTTCTCTCCAGCAGCAGTCAGGACCAGTAACTACTGCTGTAATAATAACTCTAGCTCACTCGCTCAGCCCGACAAGATCCACCGAGAGTAGTTCAATTTCACCATCTTCAACATGCTTGACGACGCTTATTACAAAGACCGTGAAGGCAACATTGTCAGCGGTCTGTATGTTCTACGTCAGATTAAAACACATGTGACAAACATGCCTTATGTAAGTAGCACCCATCCCGTCACAGCATCTAATCCCAACTCCAATCACTAATATCATTCCATCACCTCTGTTTCTTTAAAATATACTAACAAAAAATGTTGAAAACTCTTGTACAACATTATTATTGATTCTAGACCGAACTTATGTTCCGAGGCAAGCTTTGTAAAAGAGAAGAAATTGACCGAACTCTTCGACAAGATCTGGGGACATTCAAGAACATTTCTTTTTCGCATTCAAATTTTATGGATCCTCCTGAGCTTGATGTCTTTTTGGATTACAAGTTTTCTCATTTTAAGGGCCCATAGATGATAAGAAGTGCTTGTTTGTGTGACTGGCATTTTTATTATCGTGTATTACATCATCATCGATAATGATTGATTGATGTATGGAGGGTAATGGGTTAGCATATTGTGGCGTGTATTTCCAAGGTTTGTTTGAATTAATTATGAAAACAACCAGTTGATTGGATATTCTTTAGGCGTTTGTTCGTTTGCTGGAGTATGTCTGCATCTTTATCATTAGTAGCAGTAGCAGCAAAATCAACAGAAAAATCATAAAAAAACTTGTAAAAGTTTGTAATTAGTAGCTTTTAATACTACTTTATTTGCTTGCTTTTTTCTTTCTGGGTATTTTTATGCTTGTGCTGTTATTGTTGTAAATTACAGCGGATCACAAATAAATTGAATTTTATATTCAAATTCATGTAAGCCATATGGGTAATAGTTATTTCTGAAGGATGGAATAAATAATGCTCCATATAGACACCAAAAAGTCATTGGGATAGCCAGTGCTATTGTTGGTTATTTGGATTTATAACAAATAGCAACAATAATTAAAGTCTAGGCTTAATTGATATAAAAAAGATTTAACATTTCTTTACAAGTTATAGGTTGTGGTTTTATCTATAATTACCACCACTTTATTTGCAAACTATATAAATATAAATGTATGAAAAGATAAAGTAGCTAAAAATAGATAAAAAGAGAATCCAGTGACAAGGACTAGAGACATAGTGCATTTGGACAGGTTCTTCTATTATGTCTGATAGCCTTAACTGTGTATTGATACCAACAGAAATTTTCATTCTCGTTTAGAATGGTCTGCATCCAGTGCACCAAATCCATAGTTATTATCCCAATGTCAATGTCTAGATAAAACGCAGCCCATCCTAAGAAAGCGTCAACATCTACTCTCAATTTGAAAACATGTGGATTCTCCTTATTAAATGGATTTGAAGAAATTGGATTCTGCAATACAGAAAAGTCATTGGTAGAGGTTTGAGTAATAACATCTCTTAACCATTCTCGATCATCCAGACGAATCTTGTAAAACTTTATTTTGAGAATCCTAAACAGACTTTGAGCCACATCCAAAAGTTTAACATAGATGGAGTCTTGGTGGGCATGGTTTGCTATGGGGTCGATACCAACATTGACCAGAAAGCTGGATTGCAAATTCACGCAACCATTATAAAGAATATGAAGATTGGCTACCACATGGACTGCTTGTATGCAGCTAAGACTTGCTTCATCATCGTCATTGTCACCTTCTTTACCTTCTTCAGCATTCTTACCACAGAAAAGTCTGCCTTTTGTAACAAAGATACTAACAGTGTTGATATGTTGCAGAGCAATATTTCTGATATGGCCAATTTGACTATGAACCTTCTTCCATATTAGTGATTCTCGGTTAGATATATGTGCAAGAATGTAAAGAATATTGAATGCTCTTGTGGAATCATCATTGGTGATTTTGTCTAAATCAAGCTGATTGTAGGCCGTACTTTTATAAATAAGACTGGCTATGGACCGAATGAGAATTCTGACAAGATAAATGTATGCAAAGTTCTCTCTGTGCATAAAAAGCCGGCCAGCATTGGGACCAACTTCTGGATCAAACCCAAAATCACCATCTAGATGAACCCGGTTCTGGAGATTGGTTGGAACTGGTTTAACAGGAGGCATGTTTAATTCCTGGCATAGGAAGAAGAAGAAGAAGAAGAAAAGAATGTGGAGGAGGAGAACTGGTTGGGACTGAAGTTGGCAAAGAGTGCTGAAAGATTCTAAAGAATCTACTGAAATAACAAGGTAATTTCTTCTTTTTATAGTTTTTGAAGACACATTGTTGTGGGGCTACAGCATGTAAGCCAGTTATGTCCACATTCAGACATCTCTGCACGACACAGTTGATGATTCTTATAATAAAAACCAAAATATACCCAATATTTATGTTTGGTTTTTGTATGGCTATTGGTCGATATATAATATGCGATCATCTCCTCAAAGAAATCGATTTTTGTGACTTTTTTACCTAAAGTCAAAAAAACCAAAATTGAACTGTTGCTAAATCCAAATTTTTTAAAAAAGTATTTTTATGTGAATATTGTATTATAATGTTATATTTTTAACTAGAAAATATGGATCATAATTTTTGAAGGGTGACTTTTGGTGGCCAAAGATTATAGGGACAATCCCAGCCAAATGCGGGATCACAGTCTATTAGCAAATGGTCACCCTTCAAAAATAACCACCCATATTTTTTGTGAATTGTTTTATTTTAAATAGCAAAAAGGGTGATTGTGTGTATATGTGAGATGATTTTTGAAGGGTAAATTTTGGTGACCAGTGATTATAGGGACAACAATCACAGCCAAACGAATGTCCCACTGTTTATTATCAAATAGTCATCCTTCAAAAATAACCACTCATGCTATGGTACACAATTTCAAAGGAAATTCTGCCAAATCTATGGTAGACAGAAACGGACCCTCATATTTTGGCTTAATCATCAGCTATTTCATATGCAACTGATGTAAAATGGCCACGTTTTACTGAAGGTAAGTAGTTATTTATTTGTATAAATATATATGAGTGAAAATAAGACTACTAAAGGGCGTCAATAATATTGGCCCTACTTCTTTGTATATAGGGGCTCACAATATCCGACCACCAGGCCCCCACATATCTGGTATGTTTAATCATGATCACAACACAACTATTTCTGGGAAGCCATTTTGCTTAAGATTGTATGAAATCTGACCACATGTACACTTTAAAAATAGTAAATAAATTTAAAATATTTTTATTGAAAATAAATCATAATCCGGGCCATCATTATATTGGCCCTCGTGTGTAGTAAAGTCACAAATTAAAGGAATTTATAAATGCCTTATTTTCTGGTTGGCGTCCAAGGAATTGTCTTGCTGATATATTAGGATCAACACTGCTACCAGGCTTAAAGATGATTTCACGGAAGCGACCTCCTACTTTCGAGTTATCGAGTCCTCCTCCTTCTCCATGCATCTCCTTGAATTTTGAGTAAAAATCAGCTGCCAATACTGGAGCCGAAAGTTCGGTGTATATTTGACCTTCACCCCCAACAACCAAATCAATATACGTAGCTTGGGGCCACGTTTCCTTTGTTCCAAGTTCGACTCCCATCATTATTTCTTTGTAAACCCTGCTGAAAAGCCTTGTAGTTGTAGCGTCAAGGCCATCAAGGTTTTGAGTATTGTTGTGGATACTCATGTCAAATATTCCTTGAACAATTCTAAACATTTGCTGCCAAACACTAACAATATCGTTTGTTCCCTTGATCTTTTCAATCAGATCGGTTGGGATTGGTTTTCCTGACTTATAGTGGAATGCGAACTTTTGCAAAATGGATGGTTCATACATCCAGGATTCGAACATCAACATTGGGGCTTTGTAGAAATCTTGTTCGATGTTTGCGGGTTCTTCGTATCTGTATTTGGGCTTTGAGCACATGTCGTATAGGATGTGGCCCAATGATGAGAAGAAATATCTGACATCGGGGTGAGTAAGTAATGTTGTTGGTGGGGATGTTTTTGAAGGCTTAGAAAAACTTGCCAGGAGGGTTGTTACAGGATATACAGGAGTACCGTTGGTCATTTGGTAGGATATGTGAGTTCTGACTGTTGGAATCTTGCTGTATTTCCCATCTCGAGCATATATGTCCATAAGGAAATGGCCCATGAATTTGGTAGTTTTGGAATCCCAGACTTCGTAGGCAGTTACATCTGGATGCCATATGGAGAGTGGGTTCGGTATCTTGACAAACTTGAGTCCGAAAAGGTTTTGATATATGTCAAAAGTCCCCTTTATGACATTATCCAAAGTAAAATACTGACTGACTTCTTGGTCGCTGACATTAAAATTCTGTTGTTTTATGATAATGTTTTTGTAGTAATCAAGGTCTGATCTGTAAATAGTCCCATCAAATGATTGGCTAGATTTCTTCATGTCCTCTGCCTTTAGGGCTTTAATTTCTTTGAGGGATTTAGCTGCCAGTGGACTCAGGCTGTTGCGCATGTTATATTCGAAACTCATTACGTTGGCTGGATTTTTGACCATGTTTCTGCTGGTTATGAGGTCCGCAAATGTCTTGTAGCCCAGAAGCTGTGCTTGTTGTTGTCGGAGTTTCAGAATCTTTCCGAGTAATACAATGTTGCCCTCGCAACCTGTGTCTTTAACAGTTTGCAGCTCTAGACGAGTTTTCCAGTTCCTGGCATTTATCATCACTGCCGGAATGTCAGTGGCATTTGTAGTTACGACATATTTGGTTACGTTATCTTTGTCTTTACGCATTTCACGGCCATCAAAGAAGCTTTCAGGAAGACCGGCTAGTTCCCCTTTCGTGAACAATGCTTCACCAACAAATCCATAAACACATTTACTAAACTGATCATCCGATCTGGATATCTGGTCTGTGATATCAGCCAATTCCTTGCGCTTATTGGCTGGAAAATTCATTCCGTTTCTAAGGAACCGGTCTTCGATACGACTAACCAGTCTGCGTTCGGAATCTGACAACTCATCCACAAGTTCTTTGTTGTTTGCAAAGCCAGATACAACCTTATAAACATCATCACGTCCATAAGATTCATTGATGATCTTATCCATCTGGTCCATAATATCGGCGCAGGCATCACGAATGTTTTTGTCGGGATGCACCTTGTTGAAAAGTGGGCATATCATCCAGCGGTCAGGATCGACATTATCGTAGTTGGCGAGTGGAACTATGGTGTTGCTGAACGTTGCATTATTAGGTTGTATAGCACCAACACTGTCGTAGACTGAGCGATATTCTGCAATTAGCTTGGGATATTGTGTTTGGAGCTCTTTGACTGTGTAGTCTAATTTGGGAAGCTGGGGAGCAGCATTGGTTGGGCAGTTTATTGAAGTTGCTGAAACCAGGATGCTTGGAAGAGACACGCAATTTCCGGATATCAGAAGAAGTGTGGTGCCGATTGTGGTGGTATTAAAGGGCGAGAATTGCTTGAGTTTCATGGTAAGGATGGTGATGAGGTCTATGGTAGTAAAGAAAAGACGTTGTGGCTGAATCAAATGTTTTATAGAACTTTGTGTATCCAACTTGGGAAAGTGAAAGATGCGACAAGAAAGTGATGCTGGAGGTAATATGAGGGTTATGCTACACCAAATAATGTTGCTGGAGGTTCTAGAATATAGATCAATCCCAACGAAATGTTTAAATTATACATGGCTTTAACTTGCATCAATATAAACAAACTTAAAGAGAAGATGTCGTTATTTTGTGCAGAATAAAGCTTTAGAGTGCAAATCATCTCTACTCTAATGGTGATTTCTGCCTTTCTTTTTAAGGTTGAGCAGCATACGAGTAGCTGAATCGCCCTATCATTTCCTCAACTAACAGTTGATTTGAAGTCTTTTGCACTTTTGCTGAAGACCAACTCAAACATACATGCATGACAGATGCACAGTATAATATTCAAAAAGGCTCAAGAACTGGGGGCGATACAAGTGTCACTTGTGGCTAGCGCCACAGTAAACTACACCAATTCTATTCTGATTTGTAAATTTGAGTAACCGACTCTTCTTTGGAGTTGCATACAGAATGAACAAATAATTGACAAAGAAAAAGGTTGCTTGAATCAAACAATAGTTTATCCAATTAAATGGGATTTTTGGAGTTGTTGGATTTTGTATGTTGAACAAAAAGTATAATACAGTGCAAATGTGCTTTCAAAGAGGATTATGTTACAGATCATTAAAATGGTGCTCCGTAATGACATTTCTTTTATTGGTAGCTAATCTCTTTGAGTATAGAAGAATACTCTACAAATCGATGCACAATCCACAGTATTGTTCTGCTTTGTCCTTTGTATTATGCATATCTGTTGTTTATTTGGTTCTTGGCATTAACTTTCTGGCCACTAGGCCAAAAACACAAAAGTAAAAAAGCAGAAAAGAATAGTATCAAAATAATGGCATCATAAGCTATGGCTATGTATACTAGACATAGAACCTTGTTGGGGCAGTTGTCTGTTTAGCAAAGACCACTGTTGTAGCAGGAACTAGGATATATTTAGTTAAGTGAAGACATGTAAAAGTAAGCAAAAATGGAGTGGCTAACTACAACTTTAGCAAAAATATTTGATTTTCATCAGGAAGAGCAGGATGGGCTGTTTGTATGTGCGATCATTGCACAGGAGCTTTAACTCCAAAGGGACATTCGGATCCTATGCGCAGTAATGCTAAAATCATTTAACAGCGGATAGTAAAAAGTTGCCAGTAGAACTACTCTTGTTGGTGTTTAGAATCTGCTGTGAAGAAAAAGGCAGAATGGAAGTCAAGTATAAAATCCAACCCAGTAGACTACATGAACGACTATCACCCACTTCTAGCCATTTGACAAGTTCTCCATCAAAAGGAAACAGATTGGTACCCTCATACATTCCCTACAAGCCCACCCATAGTCCATGTATTTTAACTGGAGTCATACATATGGTGAGATTTCACTTTGGATCAAGAATGCTGTAGGCAGAAATGGTGGGCCCACACCAGACTTTGGCACAACCATCATTTATTTGATATGTAACTCCAGGGACTCATTTTGCCCAAAGTATTTTGAACTTTCAATAAACTATCGTGAGTGTTTTGAAAAATTAAAAGCTAAAAATGAAAATGATTAAATCTGATGGTTGCTTATAATCGAGAAGATATACTGCAACACCTGTCTTTCCTAAACTTCAAAGATGATAATGTATAGCCTCACTTTGCCAAAGATACAAATCAAACCTATATCTTTTGCTAACACAGAAGAAGAATATGGGTAGTTATTTTTGAAGGGCTATAGAGTCACCCATTTGGTTGAGATTGCCCCTATAACCATTCTCACTTCAAAAATTATGATCTATAACTTTCTATTAATTGAGGGTCGCTCTCATTGGCATCAATTAAGCCATTTTCATGAATCCAAGGTTCCGGCTCAAGAAACTAGGATCTAATCTGCAGCTATGATGGCAGTTTGATTGATATTTATGTGTGTTTCTTCTTCAGTAATTCAGTTGGAATATCCAAATATTATGCTGGATCATAAAGTTTCTATTTAGAGTAGGGTCGAGATATTTATCGATATAGGTTTGGTTTAGAACGACATGGGCATTTCCATCGATATGGGCTTATTTCGAATATAGCAGCACCACCCGTTTATTACTTACTGTCTTTAAAATGCATTTCAATTGATAAAGATTTGAGTGCAGCGTGAGTTGAGGACAAGTGGTGTGATTTTATTAGTGAAAACGTTCAAAACATAAATTTTAGAAATTCTAGCAATTCATTATAATTTTGAAACTATAGGCAAGCGATCTGTTGAGGGAGGCCTCCATATCATGATCAAATTGCTCAAGAAGGAATAGACAATTTGTGCTGCATCTTAGCATATCTAGGAATTACAACTCCATAACCCAATCATTAATAACAGTTCCTATGTAAATTTGTGCTTGTTCTGTTGGCATGGATTATCATAAGGGGTTTAGCATTTTGTTTGATCGTATATTAATCAAATGCCATTATAATTGTGTATAATTCAGGAGATTTTTTATCATTTAGTTTATTGCGAATATGAAGAGTGCGAATGTCTAAAACATAGCGTCTAAGAACCACAAACAATTATAACTCGCAGAAACCAAGTGTTTGAAAATATGGTAGCTCAGTTGATATACAGAGCAAGCTATCGAGGCTTATTATTAAGCACAACCAGGGCCATACTGCCATTTAGATATGCATTTAGAGGCCTCTGGGGGATGTCGGCTTAACCAGTCTATGCGCACTGGCAAGATTGGGAATCGGTGCACTTGCAGTCATCCTTGCACTGGCATTGGTCTCCGCAGTTGCAAACTGAGCATGGGTTGTTCTGGTGAAGATCGGTCATGTTTATCGAATTGGTTAGTCGTATTCGTTGCTTTGGTCGAAGTCGAAGTCGAATCGAAGATGCTTAGAGAAAAAGCTTGATGATATTGATTCAAATGGCAAGAGAAACGAGGGCCTTTTATAGCTTTTTTGAATCCATTTTGGCTGGGGGCTGATTGTAGCTTATCTGTATATTCAAAATCAATAGAACCGAGTGCCCATGCTGAATGAGAGAATCTCCTTCATCCATCATAGAGAACCTCGGTACTAGTGTCTTTTAGTCATATGGGCGGTTATCTTTGAAGGGCTAAAAAAGACTACTCATGCAAATATGCATGATGAGGCTGACGCACTAGTAAAACTTAGCCATTCAAAAATAATGACCCATGCTATGGTCGGTCCAATAGTAAATAGGCTCAAATGCCGGATGTGTCTTTATTCTTGGCCTAGGGTCTGATCAAAACACCACAGCTGCTCAACACCATGCTCCCCTGCCAGTCTCTCTTACACCGACATATTGTCTGACCCGATATGGATATCACCACTACTTGAAGCAAAGTAAAGTAAAAAAAGAGAATACTAGTAGAACAGCATGCAATGAGACCCAGCTTTGCATGTACGTCGATGAATGGCTGCCTCCTGCATACTGGATTCGAGACTATCCATGAATTGATTGGCTGGCGTTAATATCTCGCTTGAATGTAACCACAGAGCGCGCCCTAATTCCTGCAAGGACCTTCCATATTTATACATGGAACAACAGTGGACCGACTGGTGCCATGAGAGAAGGAACATCAAAGAAAATTTGCATGCTGCACTATGCTCTGTCTCTCTGCCCCCTGAGCTTATCTAGCGATTATTGTTATTCGGGCTTTTATTTTATAAGCAGCACCTCCGATGGATTCAGCCTAACGCTAGGCCGGCTTTGATAATTTGGTCACATATTTAAGTGCGATGTATTGATGGAGCCGCAGAGAAGACTCTTTTACCAAGCTTAATGCGGCCTATAGAAGCAATATGGGAAGATTTCACTAGTGATCGATTCTATGGTAGGCAGAGGTGGATCCTCAGATTTTGGCCCAATCATGAGCCAATCCATATGCAACTCCTAGGGACACATTTCGCCAAAGACCTTGTGAACTTTGGCCATATTCCAGGTACAACTATAGCTAAGGGGGCATTTTATTGGCTTTTACAGTCTTTACCAGGTCACAATTAGTACGGTCACAATGACCTCATGATACTCAGGCTGGGTTCGGTCTTGCATCTTCGATTGGCAAGTATAGGCCTATAATTGGCAAGTTCTCCACTAAAAGGGAACATCCAGATACCCTCGCACATTCCCTGCGGATCAGCCCACGACACATAAATTTTGGCTGGAGTTTCAGTGATTATTGGCTAGTATCCAGGGGATATCCTGGTACTGTTTTAGAGGAGACTACTCTATCATTTGATTTAGTCGTATTATGACTAAAAAAAGCCTTTTGTCTCTTCTGAGTGAATTTCAAGGCATCATATCCTTGAAAAGTAAGTAATATGGCATGGAATAGTCCGTTGTAAATTACAAATTAGATTAATCACATTCAAAGATTTTAAGC
>JANBPU010000331.1:5615-16210 GCA_027575805.1 Mycoemilia scoparia | reverse complement strand
GATAGAATTGGTTAAGGATGATGCAGAGAGGAAGCACATTGATAACCAATTTACTGAATTGGTAAATCATGTACTAGGTAGTCTCAAGGGTCTAGTTCGCAATTTTGAGCGCTTTTTGGATGAAATATCTGAGGGCGATTTCACTAGCTGCTGGCTAGAAAGAAGTGAGGAAGAAAGAAAAAAATTCTTTGTGTTGGAAGAGGAGCGTGTAAACCGTGTTATGGAACAAATCAAGTCCATTGAAGCACAAATGTCTAAAGAACTTGCTTCTTATGGCTATAAATGTAGACTGAATAATATTCGTGAGCTTGTCAAATCGTATTGGGATTTGAGCAGAAACTATAGCACTGTTCACAAAGAAATATCCTGTGATTGCTATGTTTGTAGCCAAGAAGTAACTTTTATTGATGAGGTTATCAATTATGTCTACCAGAATATATACAGGTTCCTCATTATGAAGTAAGCGGACAGTGTTTTTGTAGGTCTCACTTACTTTTTCAATAGCCCTTTTATTTGTAATTGTAACCTAATACAAAAAAACAACTAAAACGGCAAATCAATTCTCGATTTTGTGATTAAATAATGCTTATTTTATTAAAGTAGATTTACATTAATTCAAAAATAGATATGGGTAGTTATTTTTGAAGGGCTATAGAGTCTCACATTTGGCTGGGATTGCCCCTATAATCACTGGTCACTCTTCAAATATAACTACCCATATGTAATTTTATTGGGAGTTGTTAGATGCAAATTACTAGTCGACCACTTAATTTAATCATCTTGAAAACAAAGTTTAAAGATTTGTAATATTCGGCAAGCCTTCTTTCAAAAGTCAGGACCAAGGTTATCCCTCATTTGTTACCAATATCTTTACCACAACCTCGAGCATCATTATAGAACTAGCAAAGCAACTCTATAATAAGCTTTAGGTAAATAATTCTATCTATTTTTAATATAATAGCCCTGTCAAAAATCAATCAACTGTGTATTTTACCCTGACGACAATCTACTTTTATTATATTGTTACCAGTCTACTTCCTTTTAAAACCGGTGCCAATCGAAACTAAAAACAGGGGTAAACACTGCACACACACAGACACCAATTTAACAAACATAAATAATATAGAATAAATTAAAAGCTTATGCATTGTACTCACCACAGTCCAGATTGACGATCCCTGAGCTTTCCACAGGCATTCATTCACACTCACAAAGGAATTATAAATACCCCATTGCTATTCTATTAGACATACATAAATTAATATAAGGTTACTTTATGTGAAAAACTAGTTTGAAAATGAAATCGAGTCCCTTACCCACCAGATCGGGCACAATTAACCGATTTATTGTTTTTTTGAATGTATATGTATGTCCAGGTGTGACTATATGGGAGATTATTTTTGAAGGGCTAGCCATACATTTGGCGGTGATTGCTCCTATAAATATCCACCCTTCAAAAATTATTATCGATATACAGTAATAGTAATAACAAATAACCAGAACCCAAGGCTAGAAGCTAGGTTAGGTGATCATGGGAGGGGAATAAGACAATAGCTCCAATTTTCAAGGTGTGAGCAAATGTGATAATAATAGTATTTCATCGCGCAATCTTGGTTGAATTAAGTTCTTCTGTTTGACTTTATAATGACCATCACGGCCACAACAATATTTTTGCTGCACCTTTACTTATCTTGCAGATAACAGGGTATGTACGTGCGTGTGTGTCTCTGTGCCTATCTGTGTGACTATCAAATCCTGCATAATGTGATTTTTCCCAATTTCTAATGGGCGACACACACATACTGTTGAAAAATCTATTTGATTTTATAATAATGAAAAAGGCAATTCAAATTCGGGCTAATTATTATAATCATACAAATAAATCAAAAATGAAGTAATCGAAGAAAAAATGACAAGTGTGTAATTTTGTGGCACTTTGAAATAAAAATGGGCAATCTATTTGATTAGCGATTGATCACTATGGACACCAATCAATCATAGTTCGACTAAAACACATTACTCAAATTGCTATTGATAATTTGTCATCACAAAACCATTATTACAAACTTCAAATGGACAAAAGTGGAAAAGCTGAGCAGACACGTTACAATCAAGTAAAGTCAAACCCCGGAATACAAATGAATATTGGAAAATACCGTAGCAATATGAGTAGTTACTGTTGTTGTAGTACTCAAGCTTAGTAATGAGCACTCTGCCCAAAAAAATCATATTCAAAAACTATAGAATAAAGCCAAGACATGGGATTGACTTTAATTTGCATGGGATTTGCATGTAGAATGTGAGAAAATTTCGTTTGGTGATAATACACGCGCCCACAAGCATGCCCTGAATACCAAAATTCTACGCTTTCAGAGGACGGTTCCACCTTCTGGAAAAGTGGTTTATGATAAAACAACAAAAAAAGAAACGTGAGGATGATTATGTCCATCTCTATTAATAGCGTCAAAAAAGTATACCAAAGGCTGACAGACAGGCAGTCAAAGAGATAGACATACATATAAAGTCAAAAACTCAATACAAAGAAGAATGTATCGGTATTCAAGACATTGGTTGCCGGATGAATGTATTGCATCGAGCCCATCCCATTCTTTCTCCTTCTTCACCCCCTTTTAACAATGGCGACTATGATAATGTGAAGTCGAGATGTACTTGTAAAGGAAACAATGAAACCAAATAAAGATACCAAGAAACCAATAAATACTTTGTGCGATATTATTTTGCTTGACGTGGAATGTGCTCCAAGGAAGCTCACAATACCCCTGGCTCTGTATTCCTTTCTCCGTGTAAATACACTTACACTTTTTGCAATTGCTTTCCAGGATGTGCGTGTGCCAAAGTAATGTTGTGTCAAGACATGATGAGATTTCCCTTTTCAATCCTTACAATATCGACTATTGGGCCGACATATTCAACCAACTACCCAACATTCTTCCTTTATGAGTAAAGAAGTGCCTCATAAGGATAGTAATGTGTTAAGGGCTAAATTAATAATATCAATGACTATATAGGCTGGCCAATATGAATAGTAAAACTGGCCTACAAGTAAAGATAACCCTTCAAAAACAACTACCCATATCCGCCATATTCATATTCCTACGCCTGTGCATCCTCACACACACACACACAGGCATGGATATAACAGGAATGTGTCAACAACGCAATTTTCCCTTTATAAAAAGAATATAGTTAGCTTTATTATTGCATGTGCAGTTAGATTTTCCAACAAAGCATCAATTCGGCAAAGAAACAAAATATCCCAAATTGCTGTTACCAAGCGTCACAAATATTACTAAAGAGAGGGAGACAAGGCAGGGCAGCTGGTTATGTTTTGATCTCAAACTAACGTAATAACAAATTGGTTACGAATATCAAACACGGAAAGGTAAATCCCCAATATTATTACCCCACCAAAAATAAATAATGTTTTTTTACAAGTAGTGGTAGTAGTAGTAAACATGGGAAGGTACTCCCACGCACACACACACAGGCATACGGGCATGTGCAACCAAGGAACTAAACGGACAAAATGGAGCGCCTATAAGGAAGTATGAGAGACAGGGAGTACTAGAAAACCAGTAACATCCCCCAAATTATAATAGCGGTAATATATGACTAAGCCTTTTCGCACAGGGTCTTGTGCAACAGCAGCAATAATATGAGGATGTAGATGATGGGGTGGTGGGTTTAAGTAAGAATCTAAATATAGCGAGATGTATTGAGAAATGCCAGCCAACTAGCCCACCACCGGTGCGTAAATGCATAGTAAATAGCAAAGCAAGACATTTTTCTTCTAATGTTATGTAGCAGACAATAGTGGTAGGCACTCACATACACATACATTTTAGACAATATAGAATGGCACTTTAGGACATGCAAAAAACCAATTCATTTGTTTGGTAGCAATGCTTATAGCCGAGTCAATAGTGCCACTGCTGATGCTGTGCTTTGCTCTGGCGCCTTTGGCATATGATCCAATATGTGTGTGAGACAGCAGCAACCCCCCCCCTTTTTAGGGCAGATGGTATTGTGAAAAGCCATGTCACAAACACAACATGAAGTTCTTGAAGCCAATTTAATAACAGTAGTAATATTAATGGAGGTGGGCTTTTCCAGGGCAAAGTCTGAACCCGCATATTCAGGACAAAGACGATGGCGGGGTTTATTATTGAGTACACAACGAGGATTTGCTAGAGTGTATGTATACAGAAAAAGACAGAGGATGAGGACATGTGCTAAGGGATGAGCTGGCCACCACCAAGGGGAGAGAGAGATAGAAGGATGTGCGGCAATTACTCGCAAGATGTGCTGCAAAGACGAGATGAGAGGGGGTGTTTAAGACCAAAAGGGCCAATTGAGAATAAACCCAGTAATTATTTTTGCATCCACTCACAAACAAAGTTGCCTCTGTGTGCCAAGCTAAAGTGGAAGAGAGAGAGAGAGAAAAGTTGACAAGATTTTCCAGGTTGAAAAAGAGGCTATGCAAATTAAAGCAATTAATGCAGTGTCCGTATATAATACTTGCAGAACCCAGGCTGTGTGTGGGCGACATGGATCTTGCACCATGTCTGATTTTCTTGATCTCCACAGCCGGCGTGTATAGTGTGTAGAGCCTGGCTGCCACAGTTACTATTCTGCTCTAGGAATGGCTGAGGCGCTATCGGTTAGCCGGCAGTTCTCCCCCAAAAGGGTACTAGGATATTCCCTGCAAATCAACCCATAGGCCATGTGTTTTAGCTGGAGTCGGGCAGATTGCTGGCCATTGTCCAAGGGATTATCCTGGTACACCCCTGGGGGAGGCTGTCGGCTACCAAGCTAGTCAGTCCTGATGTTCATGGCGGGGCGCCAGTGGGCTTGCCTGGCACTTGAAATATAACACATATGACAATGGCTTGAGCCATAGCACCCATGCATTTCATCGCCACAAACCGCTGCGTCTGCCAATATCTGCCTGTGTGTCTGTGTGTCTGTCTGTCTGTCAACTGAACCATCGCTCGCCCATTCACACAAACCCTTAACCCGCCGTCTCTCCCTTTTTCATTAATTAGCCTGTGCCCCGTCTTTGTTTGTTCCTTTCAACCCACACCATCCCGCCTTCCCTTTCCTAAATTTGGATTGTCATATTACGAAAAAATTATACGGCTGGGTGTTTTATAATGTGATTCGAAAGGGACTTGCCACAATTACAATTTTAGGTTATATCTTTCATCCCACCTCCCCCTCTCACCCCGCCCCTTTGCTCTCTCTCTTTCTCTCTCCATCTATGTTACACTCATGTGAAAAGC
Organism: Mycoemilia scoparia; assembly: GCA_027575805.1. Lineage (NCBI taxonomy): Eukaryota > Fungi > Kickxellomycota > Kickxellomycetes > Kickxellales > Kickxellaceae > Mycoemilia > Mycoemilia scoparia. The sequence continues at coordinate 10,907 of JANBPU010000331.1, read as the reverse complement.
CTGTTGGGCTATTTATTTCCTTTCTTTACCCAGATTTCTTACACACACTTGCACAGTATCTTTTCTTCTTTGTCTAACCCCAGGTTAAAAAGTGGACGGCAGGGGTGGTGGTGTTGGCGGGCTGCTTTTTGATTACAAAATCTTTATAAAGAGCCTTATCTTCCCACCACCATTTCCTTCCTTGATAAAACCATTCCAATTCCTCAAAGCATTTCTCCCCCCATTTTCCTCCTATCTTCAACAGCAACAACGTGCGTGCTACGCTTCGTTTCTGGTCTAACCATCACACTCTTGCCTTCCCGTTCGCATTGATTTTCCGCTTATCCCCACACGCGCCAATTCACTTGCTGCTGCCCGGCTATAGCCAACAACGGCGACGACGATTCATTCTTCGTCTTCTTCTTTCTCCATCAGCCGAATCGAATAGTATACTCAAGGCCGCACCTATCAAATCGCTTTGCTGATATCCATATAGCCATATCCATCACTATTGCAAAAACTGTACACGAAAACCGCAAGCAGGAATGGCTGATATTTTAAATTTTGCTCCATCCGATATCCTTGGACTCCACAGAGAGCATGTAGAAAGCGTCCTGGTTCTTGAAATATTCGATTCGTCCGAAAACTTCGGTATATACACAACCGGCGATAGATCATTTGCTGTCCATGTCCAGTACCTGAACGAGGTAGTCCATAGTGTTGAAGTCAAAGACGTAGGCACCAGCTAAAAGTCCTTCCAAGTAATATAGCATCTAATCTAATACCATTATAAACAAAGCTGCCGGACTGGACCATTGGACGAAGACCTCTTGCCGCCGCTACTACAACTATTGTCCCGTCGATTCTTCTGTGCGCTTGTGAATCTGGATGTTCTGCTTGGCTGTTTATTTATAAACGCACGCACATGTATTTACAACAAAAGCAGCCTTAAAACACAGTGATTGACATGTTTGCTTCGCACACTATTGAATCGGCAGCAGCAATACAACTGAACTGCTCTACCCTCTTTTTCTCTCTGTCTGTCTCAATTTGCATTGTTCATATATACAAAATGTGATCTCTGTCTATCTTTTTTATAATCCTCCGATCGTAATCACCATCCCCATTCATGCCTCAGGCCAGATGATTGTGCCCTTGCGGTCGAAGCACACCACTGCTTTATTCGTTGATTTGAACGCATTTATCTATTCATCTATCTAGCAATCTGTCTATATCTCTATCCATATCTATAATGCCGCCTCTTGGGTCCAATCAAATATTCCTTACACACGCGTATTCAGCTAGCTGGTCCGGACCTAGTAGCCACAGCCATCATTTCCGCCACCATATTAATTATAATAGCGCCACCGAATAGGCGTCCATACTTTCCGATTGTGCGTAGTAATAATAATAGCGGGTGGTAACAGCGGAGATCGACAAGAATTTTTCACTATTACCAAAAGAATGGTGTTGCGTGAAATCTTGGCTGCGTGCGCAAGGCGGATATTCTCCTTACTTCAATTGATAATTCTTATTATTATCGACCTGGTGGTTGCTTGCTTATTTATTTACTTACCGGCGGAAGGAAAATAGTAGTTGGAGGAGAAAAAGAGTTTGAGTTTTCTACCGAATTGAAAAAGAGCGGCATTGAAGTAGTTAGTTAGTTGTCTATGTTATCCTGCATCTATAATTAGTCCTTCTCCCCTAAGCCGCCCCATACGTGCACGCATACACGCAAAAACAAGTATATATTCTCAACATTATTATTATTATTATTATTATTATTTGTTTATTTCTGCACCCAGCTATACACATTTCCCTCAAATATGATGTATGTGTGTGTAGCAACCCAAAATTCCTCGTTGTTATTTGACTATATATATTATATAATATTATTAACCATGCTTTTGTTTATCCATCTCTTTAAATTTCTTTTTGTCAAATATGTGTAATTATCCTTCTACAAATATCCAAAATTATTGTTTTTGTTTTTCTCTCGATTTTCTTTTTTTTTTGGCCAATAAACAAACAAACTAATCATTATCAATTCTATTCCAGAACATCTAATTCCATATAACACACACGCTCTCTCTCTCCTCCTCCTCCTCCTTTCCTTTGGCAGGTTACTTTTAGTACCGCTATTTTAATGTTTCAAGAAACGAAAAGCAATAAAATAGCTTGGCTTATAAAAAGTAATAATTACTCAGTTAAATGTAAATACGCATTTTCATATTATTCAGAGTGATAAAAACACACGCATACACACACACCAAATATGGAAATTTATGTGCTGCATTTTCATGTATTAAATTTGTAATCCAGTGTATTATATGGTACAGCATATTTTACAAACCGTACTTCCTGTTGCTTCTGTAGTTGCAGTTGTCATTATTATTCTTTTTCGATTTGTTATGACATTCAAATAATTTAACCACACATTGGAAACCAAAGGATTAGGTCTAAACCAGCATAAACATACATGGTTTAAATATATAAATATGTAAATGTATACATGAAGCTGCAAAAAGTTCAAATTTAAATTTATCGAGCTGTCGTTGCTGCTTCTGCTGCTGCTGCTCCTGATGCTGAAAATTCACACTGCCTTTTTCTGCTATAACCACCACCACCACCCCCTTTTTCTAGCTGCTTGCCTTACTCATTGTGACACCTTGTTTGGTTTTGCTTAGCCTCGTCATTTAATTGTTACTACTCTGTGTCAGCACTTTTTTCAATTTATCTTGAACAACAGACTATTACAAGTAAAATCAATTAAAGCAATAAAACAATTGGTAATGAATTCATTTATCATCCTTTTTATTCATATTATATATACAAGATCTCCATCCATTATTTGCATCGAAACTTCTAGACCACAAGCATCTCACATGTTTATACAGTTTTCTCATACCCTCATCCGCAGGAGAAATATGAAAGATATTTCATAATACTTTGTTCTTGTTGTGGTAGTAGTAGTTGTTGTTGTTGCTGTTGTTGTTATAGCAGCAGTAGTACAATCACAAATATTTACCATTTATTTATACTTGTATTTTATGTCTCAAGGGAAAAATTCATTTGTAATGACACACCTTGTTTGTTGTTCTATAAAGCTTCAAATAGTGATAATGTCGTGTTGCCTTGCATAACCTTCTGCGTGTTTTGTCTACTACTAGTACAATTACTTGTCTACTTGGCTTTATTACTCTAACACTAAAGTCAATATAGGTACATGTGTATGTGTGTTTAGTCTAGGTTTAAAACCTGTTTAAATGGGTTTAACACTCTATTGTCATAAGAGCGAAATAGAGATATACAGAGTGAACGACATACATAAAAGAATTCGTACATATTATGTATACATGACCTTTTCAATTACAAACGGCCTTTTGTCAACTCTGCAGCACTACTAATACAATTATAATAATAACTCAACTTCTTCTTTCTTTCATCCTATTGTATCTTTTTTTTGTGCTGCTGCTTCTGCATCTCTCTCTCCCTCTCTTCGTGTCATTCGGCTATGTGCATGTACCCCCCACCACCACCTCTTTGTCCTCTTTTATTCTTCTTCTTCTTGACCAAACACAAGTAGTCAAGTCTTCATTTTGCAAGACTTTCCCACGACTACCAAAAAAAGTTATATTCATTAAAATGTGATCGCACTCCATTCATTCATTCGCCATCAAAACCCCCCATGATGTTATATATTTATTGCAATACATCTGCTAACCCATTTTGTCTTTGCTGTCTTATATGTATGAGGGGTCTTTTAATATTGTCTTCTTGGCTTCATCGAGGTCTGTCAACATCATCATCATTATTGTCACAACCGACCATCTGGCTGTCTCTAGGCATGATTATTTTTTCGATTCATTTGTTTATTATTCTGACCTTTTCCCCTTGTTTGCATATTCTCTATTGCTATTCTGTAAATAAAGGAAATAAATACACAAATGAATAAATTTATCGAGTTTATGTTCACAAGACCTGACGATTGTGATGATGATGATGGTGGTGGTCGATGGATACTACTACTACTACTACTACTATTACTGATGCTGTTTGTGCACATTCCACCTAATTTATGGCTGCTTATCCAAAGAATTTCCTGGTCTATAGCCTTATCAACATCATTACCATCACCAACATCATTATTATCACACATATTTTTCAATTGCAATTTTGAATTCATTCAATATCTTGCTTCATACCAAAATTAAAAAGCTGCATTTATTTGCTTGCTTGTCTTCTTGGCGGCAGCGGCGGCAGCAGCAGCAATAATAACAACAACAATAATAGTACCACCACCACCACCACTACCAAATGCTGCTGCGGTTGCAATTCCAAGTGTGCTGGGTGGTAGCGGTTACATGGTTTTCAAATGAATTTCTCGATTATTTCATTTCAAGGTTACCACTGCGTCTATTGTACTATTTTCTCTTTCCCTCTGTAAAGTTACCCACATTTTATATAGTAACAATGTATGGAGAATGCTATGTTTAGTTATTGTTGCAACTGCAATATTAATAATTACTCACCCACCCTTTATCTATTCACTTCCCGTATATTTATATAAGTGTTTGAGTGTAAGTGTATGTCTTTGTAAATAATCTGTAAATCACAGCTCTCACACCTCCATATATAACTATGAAAACTCAGGTATATAGCAATCCCCTTAACCCAACAGCTAAACCCCCCCCTCTCACTTTCACACCCACACACATATATATATTGCCATTAATCAAGAATGTTAACTTCTTTCCTATAATAGTTATCGATGTTACCTTTTAAAAATGAGATTTACATGTGCGCGCACAGTTATTGTTCATGCATATTTGTTTGAATCGCAGATGCTTTTGTATATATATATCTCTCTCGCTCTCCCTTTCTTTCTTTCTCCCAGTACAAATGAACTTTGGTTGTCATAGAAAATATACACATTCAAAAACAAAGAGCTAGCCAAACATCACGCAACAGATACGTTGGTTAATGCCAAGCTTTTACATGGTAAGATTTCACTTGAAACCAAATGTGAAATAGGCAGAAATGGGTCCTTGTATTTTGACCCAATCACCAACCATTTCATATGCAACTACTCCTGGGGTCCCATTTTGCCTGAGGCCTTGTGAAATATGATCATATATTGATGTTGCACATACTAATATATTCATTCCCCCAATATTAATACATATTGATGAGCATTAAACATTATTAAATACTACCATCGTGATTATGATATATTTTGTAAATGGCATAACAATGGTGCGGGGTATTTTCAACCAACTAGGAAGATATATATATTTCTATATAGGGAGCTCG
>JANBPU010000330.1:0-16220 GCA_027575805.1 Mycoemilia scoparia | reverse complement strand
AAACGCCCAACGTGGGGGTCGAACCCACAACCTTGAGATTAAGAGTCTCACGCTCTACCGATTGAGCTAGCCGGGCAAACAAGTTCTTATTAAATTTTCGAGGTCCGCGTACTGGCTTGGACGGTCCCGCCGATCCGCATCCCAGTCAAAATACCCTACAAAAAGGCATGGTTAGCTAGAATGTGGTGGGAAATTACTTACCTTGAAATACAGCAAATGAAAACGCAGCGCATGGACTAAGGTCTGTTTTTGGAGAGGGACAAAGTACAAATGACAAGAATTGCATTGCTGAAAATGCACAGTCATGTGTCCACATAAGCACCTGTGCACACATATAGAAGAAGGATGGCCTGGAAGTATACATATTGGGCAATATAAAATATTCAACGTCCAAAGCAATATATAAAATGTACCATTGAAAATAATAAAGGAAAATGAGTAAAAAGAAAGGGAAGAGAAACAAGCAGCAAACCAAAACGAAAGGGCAAAGGATGGTGGATTATTGCAAAATATGGCTGGTGGTGATGCAAACGTGTTCCATATCACAACAAAACAGTCAACAACAACGCCAAACAAACCACAGGTGTTTTTTTCTATGATTCCATTGTTCTTGTTGACTGGAATGGGAAAAGCACACGCACACACATATTCGCTCACTGTGTTTATTATAAGCGCCAAACAATGCCAAAATACTATCTTGAGCCTTTCGCTGGCATTTCGCATCATCTCCACACAGAGACGCGACTAGCCCACAAATGATCACAATCCGTTTTCATAGGGCTGTTCTGCTCTATGCCTTCAAAATAGCTTGAACCGTTCAAAAGTACTGCAGCTATCCTACTAAACCGCACGGCCTAGTTTAGCTACTTGTGGTGATAACAGCAGCAATATCTCCACAATTCTAAGCAAATGTGGGAGGAATGCATGTCAAGATAAAGGAAAGAGCCCAGAGCAATTATCGTTCAAGAAGGCCAAGTGCGATACATGGATTAATATATCATTCTTTGAGAGCAAACTTATCCATCACAGCGCAGAGTATTGCCATCTATACATAAAAAAGAATTGCTATGATCCAATGCTTTTAGACGACATTTGATTTTTGAAATGAATCACAGTCGTTGATCCTCTTTTTGTATGTATATTTGCAATTAGATATTTACAACTTGAAAATATATATTCAAGCATAGTAAATTTAGTATAAAACATTCTTGACATCAAATTTAGACTCAAAAATACATGTATGGCGAATAATAATAAATAAAGCTGCAAGACAAGAGGGAATTGTGATTCAAGCGAATAAAAAAGAACAAGTGTAAATGAATTTCAAGATATTTAATCAGGGTTCTTCGTAACATTCACAAAATGAAGAATGAAGGAGATTATTTATAAAACATAGTGTAAACTTATAAAAGGTATTGCCAAAAACTATACCTTTTACAACTTGGGCAGATATGTAAAGAGTTTTGGACAAATTCGAGTCCAAAGAACTGGGTACCAAATGTTCAATAATTGAGCTAAAATCTGGAGAATCGCTTTTGACTATCAAGTATTTGAGCCAAGTGTGATTTGACAACATGCACCATTATGCAGGCCATCCATACAGACTTTATTTTCTCATGGCTGATTTACATAAAGTATTTTTGGTTATACACCTAATCCTGTTGGTCATTTTATCAACCTCAGTTCTACTACAATGTTATTTATCTGTCTTTCTTTTCTCTATAACATTGGACTTTAACTTCCTTCAACATGCCTAAGCACGAAAAGAGAATATCATTGCGTACGATTCCACCTGAAATAAAATACACGATTTCTGGTTATCTACACCTGTCATCAGCACATACCCAAATCAGATTCATTTCCAAGAGCGACAGGGGTTTTAGAAGAGCAATCGAAGCAGCCAGGTGGGACCAATTCAATCCTTCATATTTTATATTGGATCAAGATATTTTTGACGAATTTATTCGCAAAGGGCACAAACACACAAGATGCCTTGAGCTAGACCACACATCGGCCATCACATCAGAAGTTCAGGGCCTCTATCTTCCAAAACTGAGATCAATTCGAATAATGCCAGGGTTCACTCAGTATGAAGAACTGGCAGCACTAACAAAGAAACACCCACAGATCATGTGCATGGAACTCAGCAGCGAAAGCTACATTGAATGCTGGGAGACTATTTCAATGTTTACAAATGAGCCAATTTTGGCGAGTATGGCTACGCCATCTTTGAGTGTTTTGAGAATAGACCAAAGATTGGACTACAATGACTTGAAGCTCATACTTAACCACTTTACCAACCTTCATGACATCACGTTCTTTTTAACTCTGGAATTTCAAAAATATTTTTACAAAAATGGCATTAGGGAATTATCTGTCTCTTCAAATGTCCAATATATAGCGTCAGACAGTGGTATTGTGGACCCTCTTGTGAAATCGATCTTTAGTAATTCCAAAAGCTTTTCAAGATTGGAGTCAATCTCTATTCAGAAAGAAACTTATCGAGAACTTGCACCTCTTTTCAACAAGATACGTCTTGGTCCAAACCATGTAAGCAAGTCGTTGGAAAGATTGTTGTCTGATGAAAGCCAGGTCCTAGAAACCCCGGAAGTTTATCAGGCCCATTGGATACTCAAACACCGCGAGAACTCGAGAAAACTAAATGTATAATTATGTCTTTACAATATTACTTCATCAGAATACTTGGAAGCACTGTCGATCTTGGCAACTGGATTACGCAGTCTTGAATATATTAGTATAGAATGTTTTGGAGAAGTTGATTCTAAATGCTTGCTTGATGCCATATTGAACCCAAACTACAATTTGCAACAGAATAACTTGAACCAATGTGACACTGAATCCATTCCAAAACAACCGATTAATCAAAACCATCTACAAAATCTCAATACACTCATTCTAGATTGCATAACTTTGACCCTTTCAGATTTCACCGTGTTCAACCAATATCCTAAACTGAGCTATATAAGTGTGGAACACCTGGACACCAACGAGTTACCATTCATACTGTCTGAGGGGCTAGTATTTCCATATATAAAGGAACTCGATGTTCAGTTTTCCTTTAATTTTTCGAACGACTTAATCCAATTACTCTCACTATTCCCGTATTTGATCGACTTTTACCACAGTGTATTCACTAAAAAGTTCAAGTTTGCGATCCCCAAACTTGAAAAAAGCCCATCAATGAATGCTCTCAGAAGGATTGATTTGCAAAACATTTCTTTGAGCATGAGTGATATTTATCAGATTTCAACTATCTATGATAAGCTTCAAGTAATGCGGATTCACTCGGTTGAATATGATGAGAAGGTTGAAAAATTAGCAAGAAAGAATACCACTACCACCACCACTATGATGTTTCCACATCTAATAATCCTAGATATTGGTGGCCTAAAAGGGTTTAAATCAGTAAGGGATACTATCGAATTTCTTGATATTTTCTCTGCTCTCGAAGTTTTTACATTTTGCGGTAATTATTTTGGTGGCCTGGATTCTCTTCGTCATGTGGCGGTCCCATCTCAGCATTCTGCTAATCTAGTACAACCAACCTCAAAGCATAAAATCATGAAATTCGAATGTTATATTGATCTAGAAAATTCGTTGTCAATTGAGCCACTTTTATGCTTGTGCCAACATTTCAAAGTCGAAGAGCTGATAATAACTACTTTTTGTCAATCAGGATGGCATGGTAGTCCCCCAAAACTATTTCCTATCCCAAGTGTTACAAAGATATGGGTATACTATTCAAGTCCATATGAGAATGTGTGGATTATAATATTCCTGCTCCATTTTCCAAATTTGAAGGCTGTCGAGATTGGCTATGCTATGAAAGCTAATGCTAGTAATGCCATCCGGCCATTTAGAACCAAAAGCTTTTCTTTTTCTCGATTTTTAAGATCGCAATTTAAGCATGACCCGGTGCTGATATACAAGCTAAAGAATTTGGTTTCAAAGGAAATGTTTGATTACTATGATCTTGAAGCAATCGATGACCAAGTTCAAGATGAATTATTTTCTGTTTATTAGCTCATTTACATACATATTTATCAGCTAGACTTGTGTCAATACTTTTAAATCAATCTTTCTACAAGCCACTATTAATATTCATTGGTGATATAAATCTTATTGAGTTGCAAATATTCACTGGAAAGTGGGTAAATAGACTACTATCCTCGCTTTGAGGTGATTTTGATCACTAGCTAGCAGTAAAGTTAATTTTTACAATTTCAAATATTTAACATTGTATATATGTCAGTATTCTATACAAAGAGTTTTCCACAAATGTGGTTTTTCCTGCATCACATATGTTTATCTATGATGGATAACCAAACAAGCAGGACTTGTAACTTAACTTTTGATCACTAGTAAAGTAGACATGATTAATACTTTGAGTCTTTGGTCTATGTCTATATACATACTACTATTGGATATATACGGTTTTTGGGGTTATTCATTGTTGATTAAAAATTATATAAAAGGCAATAAAACCAATTTAATGATATTTCATTATATTATTTCAATGAAATTCAAACAAGAGCTTTTGCGAGTAAAAAACAAAGAGAAAAGGCATAATATGGATTAGCAATAAATACTGTAATAGGAAAAAGGAATGTATGTGTTTACACAAATTATAAATATGTAGAAAGGATGAATCTAGCGCTTGTTAACCTTATAGACCTTGATAAAGAATGTGACAACAAGACAGTTGAAGACCAAGAAAGCAAGCATAATTCCAAAGTTGCGGTAACGGTTAGCAAAGTCCCAGTCGAGAGTGACAAAGTATTCTTGACCAACCTTGAATGGGCAGTACTGGCAATCCGATGAGGCATCAGGGTTTTTCAAGTAGCCTGGGCCAGTCTTCAAGAAGTCAGCAGCATAATCTCCGCAAGTCTGGTCAGAGGGAGGCTGGAAGACATAGAATTGTTCGGGTTTACAAACAATATCAAGATCGTAAAGTTCATTGGTAACGACACCTTCAACAAAGTAGCGGATGGGTGTAAGCCAGTACATCCAGCTGCGCCAGAACTTGGGCATAGTTGGGTATGGGTTAGTGACACCGCAGAAGAGAAGCATGAAGGAGGTGAAGATAGGGTTAAGCAATGCAGCAATAATGTCGTTAGGAACAAATGCGATAATAGCCTGACCGAGAGTTACCGAGAAGATAGTAAGAGTGATGTACATGAGATAGAAGTATCCAGTTCTGTCGCTGAGGGAGTTGAGTCCAGAAGTCCAGTACAAGCAAACAACGTAGAGTGTTGAGGCAAAGATCGCAAATGGCCACTCGGCAAAGATGATGGCAAAGGCAAAGGCCTTCCATCCGTACTGGTTGGTAGATGCTTCACGAGAATACCACAAACGCTGACGAACAAACTGGGGCTGGATCTGGTTAATGATCAAAACACCGATAACAGACGACTGGAAGACAGTAAAGACTTTGTTCTGAAGATCAACAACATCGTTGCTAAGGTTGAAGAACGAGAAACCAATAATCAATGCGGACATAATCTGGAGAGCAACTCTGGTCAAGTTGTACTCATAATCACGCCAGTAGGTGAGAAGCATTCTTCTGAAGACAGTACGAATCTGGTAGAGATCTGGGGTGGCGAATTTGGCATTGTCATTCTCACTAAGCTGGTGGCTACCACTGCTTGCTTCAAGCTCACGGAGGCGCTCAATTTCCTCAACAATATCTTGAGCTTCAGGCGAATTGTTCCAGATCTCGGCCCAGTTGGTGGTATTCTGGCTGGATCCAACAATGTCAAGAATATATTCAGCAGGGTTGGCATCAGGACTGCACTTGGGTCCACCATTGCGTTCAAAGTATGAGATGAGGGTTTTGGCATCCTTTCCAATGTCTCCAAAGTAGGTAGTGTGTCCGCCACGAGCGAGAAGAAGCAAGCGATCAAAGTGCTCAAACAGGATAGAGCTGGGCTGATGGATGGTGCAAAGAATGGTTTCACCAGTAGCAGCAAGACGACGAAGGAAGTGAACGATGTTGAATGCAGCTTGAGCATCGAGGCCAGATGTGGGCTCGTCAAGGAACAGAATCTTTGGCTTGGCAACAAGTTCAACAGCAATTGTAAGGCGCTTGCGTTCTTCAAGAGAAATACCAAGTTTGCCGTCTGGATCACCAATCATGGCATTGCCAATGCCCTCAAGGCCAAGAAGCTTGATGACACGCTCAACATCCTTGTCCTTTTGTTCCTTGGATACATGGAATGGCTGACGGAGATAAGCAGCAAAACGAAGAGATTCGCGAACAGTGGAGTGAGGATTGTGGACATCAAGCTGTTCACAATAGCCAGTAACACGTTGGAAACTCTTTGGAGGTGCGATACCGTTGATCAACATCTCGCCATCAATCTTACCAATGGTCTTGCGCTGGGCCAAAACGTCTAGCAGAGTAGTTTTACCAGCGCCAGATGAGCCCATTAGAGCTGTTAGTGTGCCAGGCTTAACATATCCATTAACCTTGTCAAGTAGCTTGCGCTCACCACCCTTGACTGGAACGACATAGTCGATATTCTTCCACATGTACATGGTGCCGTTGAGGATCTCTTCATCAGTGGGGGCAGAGCGCTCACGGGCCTTCTTGTCAAATTCATCGGTATCCTCAGGAACCTCTGGTACAGGCTTGACACGCTTCTTGAATACATTGATGGTGTATCCTTCACCACCATACTGAACAAATTCATTGATTACAGCAGTGAGAAGAACAAACAAGAGCCAGAAGCAAAGGACAGCAACAAAGTCGACCCACTTTCTACCAACATCGATTCTGTAACCAGCATAAGCGTAATCGCTACCCATGACATAGGGAACACCAGGCTTGGCGCCCTGGAGGGTACAGACCTGGTTAGCGATGTCAGTATATCCAGGACCTCTAGGAACAAGCTGGGCACCGGAACATTCGAGTTTGAGCTGACTGAATTCGTTAGCAACCAGACCACTTATACCATAGGCAATTGGATTGATCCAGTAGATCCAGATGAACCAGGGGTGCATGGATGGGTAAGGAATAAGATAGCCGGCGTACATAATAAGGAACAGCAAACTGATACCGGAAATCGTATGGGCAATTTCGGTGTTGGGTGAAACGGAGGCAACGAAACGGAAGTAAGCAGTAAGACAGAGAGCAGTGAAGAAGGTGATCAGCATGAAAGTAAAGAAGTGGCCAGCGGTGGCATAGAGTCCGCAAACCCAGTACAAAATACACGAGAACAAAATGATCTGCAAGGCCATGAATGGAATATCAACTATAACCTGAGCCAAGAGGTAAGCCGATGGATGGTACAAAGCTAAACCCTTGTGTTTATACACAATCTGACGACCGGTGATGGCCTTGGGAATTTCAGCCTGGGCAGAGAGAGAGTTGAACAAAATAGTGAAGAAAATAGTACCGCCACGAGTGAATGCACCATCGCTGGTGGTGGGGAGTCTAAAGAACAGAGTACCAACAATGATAGCGAAAGCAATGTTGTAGATATAACGGAAAACCAGGAGTGGGATGTTACCCCAGACAAGCAACCATTCACGCTTAAGAAGGGCCATGAACTGATAGCTGAAAGTAGTGGTGTAGGGAGATCTGCGACGGAGCTTGCTCTTGCCAGCACCCATCTTGGATTCTTGAACGATTTCACGGAAGTTCTGGCCAGGGTGCTCATTCTCAACGCGTGATTCATAGGAGCGGATTTCGCTCTTGGCTTCAGCGTATTCAGTAGAGGCCTTGAAGGCAGCAGCAAATTCATCGGCAGTCTTGGGAGCAATGTTCTCGTAGCCTTCCTTGACCTGACGTTCGTGGAGTTGGGTGACACCAGTAAGGAAATCAGAGGTAGTGAGACGAGGGGGCTTGTAGATTCCGAGTTTGTCAAAGTATTCAACTGCATGGTCAGCAGGACCAAAGTAGAGACAGCGACCCTTGTCAAGAACCAAAACCTTGTCAAACAGCTTATAAATATTTTCAGAGGCCTGGTAGAGAGTGACAACGGTGGTCTTCTTGAGCATATCAGTTGAGACACGAAGGGAACGGACATAGTCAAGGGCAGAGCTAGAATCAAGACCACGGGTAGAGCCATCCCAAACATTGACAGCAGCACCGGTGACAATCTGCTCAGCAATACTGACACGCTTGCGCTCACCACCACTGCAACCACGAACAAAAGCGTCACCAACAACAGTGTCGGCACAGCCTCTTAGACCAAACATATCAATAACAGCATCAAGAAGTTCAGTGCGGAATGCAGATCTGTTTTGGACAACACGACGACTGGGCATCTTGCATTCAATAGCAAAGCCGAGAGTCTTTCTGACTGAGAGAGTGGCATAGTGGCGATCTTCCTCCTGGTTGTAAGCAATTTCACCACGGTACTTGCTGTACATTTCTTCAGGGCTGATACCACCATAGGTAACTTCACCATCAATTTTAGAGTAGGTCTTGCGCTCATTACCAAGAACACGCAAAAGGGTGGAGCAACCAGAACCGGGCTGACCAAGGACTAGCAACATCTCACCTTCACTACAGAAGCCGGTGATGTCTTCGAGAATAAGCTTGCCTTCGCCAACACCAACAGGGCGACCACCAAAGACAGAGCGAACACCGTTGATGGCACCAAGACCAATATGCTTAATGGTGGGAATAATGTGGTAGAACATGGTGACAAAGGTGTGGATGTGACGATCAGCTACTGGAGAGCCACGGACATAGAGGTCATCAAAAACCAAGCCAAGTCTTTTGGCATATTTTTCATCAGGAACCTCTTCCTTGTTACGAAGCCAGGCAGAAAGATCGAAAAGGGTGTTACCACCACCCAATTCGGCCTGGTCAAGAGTCAAGGGCTTGGAAAGAGAGCGTCTGATAGAGCGATAGCGAATGGTGGCATTGTTGAGACTGACGTTCAAGGGCTCACCAAATGATTCGGTGGGCTCGTTAGCATTGTAGCGTCTGGGGTCACGCTGAGTCTGACTATCAATAGTTAGTTCGCGCTCAAGGGCGTTGTTATCAAGGTTGTTGCTGCTGCCAGTTTTGTTGTTAGTGGGCTTGATTTCATCGTAAGAGCCCTTCTTTCCAGCAGCCTTGCCGCCATCACCCCCGCCCCTTATGCCATTTTCATCGAAACTGGCACGAGTTGAGGCAGAAGAATGGATAGAGTTATTTTCGTTGTTATTGCTTTTTTGACTCATTCTCCGGATAATTTACTGTTGCTGCAGGGTCAGCTAAATGCCACAGCAGCTACTGTTGCGATTAATAACAATAAAAGTAATATATATATATATGATTAGTACCAATGTGGGTTTCTGTGATTCGGAGTTAGAGTGTGAGAGATAGGTTTGTAAGAAAACGGCAAACTTCCAAGGGATTACCTAATGGAGGTTGCTAATTACAAAACTAAAAACTGAATGAGTGGGGTAGGGAGATGTGGATGAAAAGGTCGTAACATCGCTGTTACTCGAAAAGAAGCAATAAAGGGCGTGTATTTGGAGCTATATGTACCTCTTGTATATCTGTTTGTATGGCCGGTTGTGTATGCGACTAGGAGTAATAGTTGGATTAATATAGTGACAAAGAATAAGGATCCAAAGTGTGAGTAATAAGTGGCTGGGGGGAAACAGATCCACTACTATAGACGATTATTAAACACAACAGCTGGAAGTAATAGACTGGTGGCAGTTTTAGATAGTAGAAAAGGTTAAAAATGTAGATAAATAAAAAGTGGAGAACAGGTAACGGATTTTTCAAGACACTATAAGGTATTTGAAAGGAGGATAAGAAGGGGTTTAAATAACCAAAGTATAACCCCAGTAAATGCTAGCAGCAAGTGATGAATTGAGACCCAAAGACGATAGGCATTTGTTGTAAACCATAGAGGAGTATGGATTTTTAGTTTAACGGACATACTTTGTATATCGATACACACGCATACATACATGGTAGTGGAGATGGAGAAATAGGACGGATGATATGCGTGTACGTATGCTAGCAGGCGCTGTGTGGTCGCAGAGCTAATTTCGGAGCCGGGTCTTGGCAAATGAAACCAGGTAATTGCAACGGAAAAGTCATTATGTCCGCTGGTTACGATTTGATCCATCCAATGAAACTATTTTCAGACCTTAGCTAAAAAAGAACGGACGACAGGCAGCCACAGGCACAGCACAAACACAAAAGCCCAAAGGAAGGAAGGCACACTGGCAAATTGGAAGGCGAACGAGAGAGATTTTGCTTTGTCATTGGTGGCTTCTAGTAAAACCCAAACAGGCATCACATCGGGGATCAACCCACCCATTTCCTCATGTCATTGTAGGCTGTGTCTGCGGACTCTGTCGCCGTCTCCGCTGATAATGCATTGTCAGCAACTCATTTTCGGGTTATTTTTGCCCGGGGGGAGGGCGGCCATGTGTGTGTATTTACTTGTGGGGGTAGCATGCCCGCTGTTGGCATTTTTAAACCTATTATGGCAGTGACGACCCATCCTATCAACAGTGGTTGTCGCTGTAGTGGGGTGTAATTAGGTGGCCAGATACAAATGGTACTATTGATGCAGGTAAATAGCCATATCGGTTTTAGGTAGCTGAGAATTTATATATAGCGCCATGTCCGTCGGAGACAAACAGACAGACATACAGGGAGAGAGAGAAAAAAAAGAGGTGGTGAGAAGAAACATGGCAGTAGACACTGCCACAACTACGACCATTACAACTTGAGTGGCAATAAGAAACATCTGCAGTGTCTAATACAACCTCAACTCCTTCTGTTGTCACTGCTATGCCACATAGAATAGGGATTGGACCATAAATTTCTTCTTCGCACGCAAACTTATGTACCCTGTACCCTTGCATTGCCTCTAGCCCTGGGCTTTAAGGGTTCTGGCTTACTTCTCTGGTCATGCCATTGGTCACTTGGCCGAGATTAAAGTGGCTTCTCAGCCACACAGCACCATCATCGTCATCATGTCATCGCAAGCAGGACACATGGATATTCTTTTACTGCCACTTCTCCGCTGTCCATGAAAACCAGGGTGATGATGCACCTATGTAGCAAAACCCGTAGCTATGGCGTCCCCAGCCCAAATATATACATCGGGTTAGCAACAAACATCAATAATAATGGTTAAAGTGGCACGGGAAAACTCATCTGGGTTTATTATCTGACCAACTTTCCAACACAGGACAGCGTTAGTTAACCCCGAGTAAACATGTCTGTAAATGAGCAGATGGCGTGGCTGTAGCTGCTGTCTTCAGCATACCTTTCAGCCAGAATTGCGGAACCGGAGAATAACGAATTAGAAAGATTCAATACATTTACACACTTGCTCCTGGTTGACCGAGACGGACTCCAAAAGGTCCACTTTTGGCAATGACTGCAAGTAGATAGTTGTTGCGGATGACACTGCTTCTGAATACATGTATATAAATCGCGAATCCTTTATATTGTTGATAGCATTTTGTTGAGAACCGCAAGTGTTGGAGCAATCTGTTTTGTTGGCACTCGTTTTTCATACTGTTCAACAAACAAGCACGCACACACACAGCCATCTGGAAAACCAAAACTACAAAAAAGTCTTGTGCGTTTAGATATTATACCATCAGCCGGCTATCAGGATCCATCATCGATCGTTCTTGGGAGATTGCATTATTAACATATACTGGGGATGATAGCCATGTGGCGATGATGATGGTGGGGTAGATGTTGTTATTAGGATGTTAAATCCCTTTCATGCCTTTAACACTCGCACACACATGCTCTTGGTGCCGCTACCCATATCCATAAACCCCTTTACTCCACCGAGCTGTTGTAGCTGTTGCTCCCAAAATTATTATTATTATTATTATTGATGAAATGACGTGAAAACAAAACAGACAAATGCAACCAAAAGCCTTTTTCATAAACCTTAACCAGCTTTAAACTTGAACACAACCACATTTTGCCAATTCTAAAGCAAATAGGTGGACATGGTTGTGTAGAGTCCAGCTACTTTGCTGATCTTTGGGATATAGTAAATTGAAAGAATACTAAAGAATAATCCAAAGGTCTCGCAACACAGTTAAACTTGGTGCTGTGTCAAATGCCAACAGGTACACAGGCACTATACTTGTAAACGATTTTCCGCATATTACTATTATATATTTGGCAGAGTAGTCTCTCCTCTAAAATGATACTAAGATGGTCTCTTTGACGATAGCCAACCATCTTTGAAACTCCAGCTAAAATATATGGGCTGTGGGCTGATTTGCAGGGAATGTGCGAGGGTATCTGTCTGTTCCCTTTTGATAGAGAGCTGCCTGACATTTGACATCATAAAAGCAAACCTGATCCTCCCGTTTATTTACTTGTTTACTTTATTGTTATCGGTGTAAATATAAAGCCACAACCATGACAAAAGTTGGTAGTTATTTTATGTTGTTGTATGAAATTCATGCCATCTTTGGATCCTTATCCCATTAGTTCCATTTTTTCTTTTGCAAACACTTCGGCGACGATAGCGTCGGAATCTCCAATGCAACATTGTTGTGTATCAAAAGGAAGTTTGGATTAAGAACCCTGTATCCCATTGAGTTTCTTGCCCATTTTCCTTTTTGACATTGATCTTTGTGCTTAGAAAGGTATCCAGGCATCACTGGGGCGAGCATGGATGTCTCTGCCATGGATCGCCATTATATGATAGGGCTTCGTTTTATGCGTAGGTTACTGTTGAGACTGCCTTTGTACTTTATTACCATTGATACCTGCGTATAAAAAAGCGCGCACATATTGTAAAAGCATAGATTTATAAGTGATTTGGCACAAGATTAATATTGACAAACAACGGGGTCTCCGAAAAACATGGATATTAAAAACAAAAGGGCCACCACTCTCTCTGTCCCATTCCAGGCTACCATTTAATAGAAAAAAGTCAGTGTTCGTTGGTTAGGAAAAACAAAATAAAGCGTAAATCTTGTCTATTCTGTTCTTTTTGGCATTTTCGTGCTTTTCTTTTAGCAATGGCAATATGATTTTCCAAAGACTACTACTGATTACAGTGGAGAGAGAGAGAACGAGAGACAGCAATAAAACGCATGTTATTTGCCACTCTTTGGATATCTTTGGGTCTTTCTTCACTTTGACTGTGCTCCTACCATTAATCTTGCTGTTATTATTAATGGGGGTGGATGCTGGAGAGCCACAGCATCGCATTAGTCCCCCCACTATCACACCATCATGCACTCAAAATCCCGTGTTCATATTATTGTGCGTGTGTGGCTGTCAGGTTCCGACCACTTCCAATCAACATGGATCCGCCAGATGAACAGCCAACCGCACCAGCTTGTTTGCGTGCCTAAAAAATAAACAAGCCAGAGAATCTGACTAATCATCATCATCATCGTCATCATCATACCTCTTCATGGTTGCAATTTTTCAAAAAATTCCGTTTCTATCAATCATTCTACCCACACTATCCTTGGAGCCTGTCCCCACCATCTTTTATTTCCTCTCTGAGCTTGTTTAATTGGTTGAAATCCCCAATCTTGCCCAACCTTTTTTGAGTTAAGAAACGCGCCTACTACAGGTGATTTCTTATGGTCTTTGGAAAGCATGCCTTTTATTTCCAGCCTATATTCCGTCAATGTCCAAAAGCCACGCATATCAATTTTTGTAGTATAATTTCTTTTTGATCCTTTTGTAGCTCTCTTTGGCTTTTACAAGAATCCCAAGGTGTCTGTCTGTCTAAAGATTAATAATCTTTGCTCAATGTTGGTTCTCTCTCTCCACTCACACAACCGGCTTATACTACTCTTTTATTGTATCAATGTGTGGGATGCTAGAAAGATCAATTTCATGCACTTTTAACAACAACAATACAAAACGGAGCTATTTCGGTTCCTAAATTTCCATAATACTCAATCATATCGATCCCTGGAATTTTCAATTGGGTCCTGATAAAATGGAGATTCCTTGAAATTTTTTTGCTTTTATGAATGTTTGATTGTTATACTCAGAGCGAGAGAATTTTCTTGATTTTTAAGGAAACCCCGTTTTCCCACATACAAGCATGCTGGTTAGTGTGTGTATGTGCATGTGTGTGTGTGTGTGGTTACTATGGCGGTGGGGAATATATCCTCTCTGTTTGTCTATCTGTCTACATGTCAATGTAGATGTGTATTGGGTTGTTCTAAAATTGGTTGCTTCTATTAGAAAAACAACTACTACTATAATGCACAACCAGGAAAGACGGATGTCCGTTTTACGCACAGCCGTAATGTATTGGAATGCTGTAAAACCTTTCTAAATGCTTCATCTTTTATTCTCACATGTTCCTTTTTTTACTTGGAAAACACACTTAGTTGGGTTGATTTGGGAGAACGAGAGGAGGGTGAGAGCATATGGATTTCTAACTTACGAAACAATGTTATTTTCCATAATTGGCAGAGAATATATGAGGTCGCCGCTCTGTTCCCTTTTGGTGGAGAACTTGCCAATTGGACTCCCTGCATACGCCTCACTGATTCCAATAATATTAGAAATTGTAGTTATAGTTGGACTACTTTGTCTTTTGAACAGCTAATCGAGGAGGCCTTTGTGTATTCACGCTCTTTATAGTTCACCCTAAAAATCCGCTCCGATGTATCGCGTTATGAATTTCCATTGTTATCATTATTACTATTGTTAAAGATGACGTTGCATAGCAATGCAGTACATGTAAAGAACCATTACCCGATGTGGCAATATGCCTATATTATAGGCATGTCTTGTTCACAGCCTTAGCCTCCACTTGCCAGCCTTATACATCTATGTATCTATAGAACAGTACTGTAGTACAAATGAAGTTATAGAGGATACATTGGCCATCAAGTGGGCTTGCAGTTTAGGACCGACGAGTCAAACTTTGAGAATTTTGTGGTCAGATGGTTGCTAATCTGCATCTGTGCCTGCATACACACGCACCTGATAAATGTCGATGGGGACGGCGACCCAATAATTTATTTCGCTTAAATAACTTTGGGTCACTTGAATACCGAGGCAGATAGGAAGGAATATCATGAGATCAGACTAGACCATAGCGTATCCTTTACAATTAGTAATGCTCATGTATTGTCAGGAAATTTCAGACGTATATGTTGCCTACATGCATGACATGTGGCGGCTGGACATTCTGTTTGGTGCCATATGTATTGGTTGAGCTGGATTGGGGGATATTTATTAGGATAATACATATACTGGACAACGTATCTCCATATAGATCAACGACCCCAGTAAGCCGTGAAGTTTGTATACCAGACCTTGATTCTTTACAAAAGAAGAGCTCTGCTGATAGGGCTATTAGTGCATCATCGCTTATGACTGCAGTTTTATGCACGCAAACCCTGAATTCATTTGATATCACAGCTTCCCATGTATCCCCTCAAATGGATCATAATTTTTGAAGGGTGACTTTTGGTGGCCTGCGATTATAGGGGCAATTACAGCCAAATGAGTGACTCTCTATAGCCCTTCAAAAATAACTACCCAAATGATTGTCATTTGGTTGTTGATATCAGTTATGTATTTGGGGTTGTTTAGTTTGATGACTAGCCTGCTATACTACGAATCTTGGTTTTATTAAATGAATCTCATTAGTATATGGCACTGAGCTATTCCAATCCATATACTCCCCAGTTTTGAAAAATAATCTAAAACGGATTTTCGATTAGACAGATGAAAGCCAATGGCCTAGGTGGCAAATTTGGAAATGCAGGATATTAAAAGGGCATAAATAGGAGCCAATAATTAACCTTTATTAAACTATGTGAAGAGGGTCTTAATAACAATCCCAACTTATAATATAAAAGGAAATATTGGTTTGTAGCATACCAAAATTCCAGACTCAAAAAATTGGTCACAAGTATTGTATGATTTAGCAAAGTAATTTGCTTGTTGTCCTTAGCGATGGTTGTTCACATGTCCAGACAAGTATCATCTATTCATTCATAGAGAAACATCTTTCCTTCAGTATCTATTTGGCCCTTTCTTTCATTCATAAATGTCAGACCAGGGTCATCTGGGATGAGCCTTGGGTGAACTATAGTATGGGGGAATCAATTGATTTATAGTATAGGGGAATCATATATTTAAGGCACATTTTTAATACAAGGGCCTATACCAATCTTTAGTATAGGGACCTATATTTATCTTTAAGTACATAATTGGACCCAAAAGACAGCAAAAATTTATTCTTAAATAAAAGTTATAT